>JABCMJ010002868.1:0-34304 GCA_014822125.1 Arbutus unedo
AAAAATAACAATAAAATTAATAAATTCGATAAAAATAATAATAATAGCTTTGGAAAAATCTTGGATGGTTACAACACTCGTGCGATCCATGTGATGCAATGCAAGGGAAAGAGAGAGCAGCAGTAGGATTATAATCCTACAATGGTTAGGGTGTAATTGTTTTTTGAAAAAAAGAGATTGTATATTAAAAATAAATAAATAAATAGATGCAGTTATATTAGGAAGAGAAATTTACCCAAAAGAGAAATAGAAAGAGTTGTTGGAAAAAAATATCAAAGGTGGATACTGTGAAATTATGTGTGACTTTTTGTTTTTTGTTGGAAATAAAAGAGAAAATGCCAAGTTAATTAGACTATGGTTTTAAATTAATTATTTTTTGTCTTCATTTCAAAAAAAATTGTAGTTGTTATTTATTAATCAATTTTTGTTGATTGTTGGTTCGTCTCGTTGAAAGAAATCTAAAAAGTATATAATTATGTAGAAAAGTTAAAAAAAAGTTCACTAAAAACGAAATATAAGCCAACACATACGCTATTTTGAGTTTTTTTATTTTTTATTTTTGTCTTTTTTAAAGTTTTTTTTTTACTTTTGGGACATAATGTTATAGTTGTTTGAAATCATTTGTCGAGACTATACAAAAATTGACGCAAACAAAAATTGTAAATAAATTTTAAATAAAGATAAAAGATAATTAGATAATAATCCAATAATTGTCATAGACTAAATATGTTACAATAAAAGATTAAGTGTAGGTTGTTAATGTAAAGGTGGAAATCCAGGTGATGATGGTGTGGTCCTGTTTTGGTTGAGCAAAGCCCAACTGGATTGCCAATACTTGTCCAAATATTCTTTCAGTTGATCAAGTCCAGCTCAGCTAATGAAGCAGTTAAACAGTTAATGATGTGGTCCTCACACAGCTGAGCAAAATGGTCGAGCAGAAAGAGCTCATAGATATATATTGGACACCATTTTGACACTACTTCATCAAGTAGGTTTACCTTCTTTGTTTTGGCTTGAACCACTCTCTACTCCACTATATCTAATCAGTAGACTTCCTCATTCAGCCTTGAATTTTCAAGTTCCTTACTTTTTGCTGTTTAACAAGTTACCTGACTATCATCTGTTGAAAATAATTTTTGAGGACAATTTTGGTAAATTAACAAAACTTTAAAAAAAAAAAAATAGCAAATTGTGGTCTCCCTTTATTGATAGAATGTATTTTAAGGCTTCACACTTAAAATAACAAAACTTTTTACTTTTTTTTTTTTATAGCCGAGGTATCTAACCGGTTTTAGTATTATTCTAACTTAATGCAGGATAATTTTCGGAGTTCTAAAATTAATAACCCGATAAATTTTCAATGACTCCTAGTAATTGATTATGTTGGAAGACAAGCTATTAATTACCTCTTACCTCTTATCTTTTTACTGAACAAACCCGTTAGTATATTATTCGTGGTAAACAGAGAATTGGATTTATAGCGGCAAATGTAGAGTTGCAAGTGGCGAGGGATTGTGGAGGGGTGGAAATATATCCATATCCCACTGTGAAGGAAAGGCAAAGTGAGTCTCACAGTTCCACCACCAATATTATGCTTGTCACCAAAGCTTATGTTAGTGTAGCTTTTTTAATTTCAAAACGTCTGAAGATTTCTGACGCACCACATCGGATCACGTGATCAATCCATCTGTTTTCCTTTCCGTATAGTGCACGTGCAACGCTTTCCCCAAACTCTACGAATTGCTTACCAACTCTTTCACTCACTCACTCTCACTCACCTCTTCTCTGGACCTCGATCCCAACGTAAAGAAGAAGGTGCTTGGAGACAGAGGAATCCGTGGAGCTTAACAATCAAGAAAAAGAAAATCCCCCCCATCATTGGTCCTACAGACTACTCCTTTATTATGTCATTTATTTATTTATTAGTCAAAGATGTTGGGTACATTCGTTGGGTATTTTCTGTGAAACCATATCCCCTTTATTGTCCTCCTAAATTCCAGAGAGATCACATCCTGTGATGTAAATGCAAATGCAAAATATGATTCAGTTTTATTTTCCCGAGTCAAAGAAAAATACCGGGATCGATTTTTTGTCTTTTTTAACCTTTCCAATGGCAAAAACGTGGAATCTTTACATTTGCTTTTGGTTAATCATATTTCATTGAGCAATGTCACTAACACATTACGTTATACATCAAATTATATATCATGCTTATGTGACATTCATTAATTTAAATATATATCAAAATTTATGAAACCAACTTTTATATTTTGTCTTATAATAATATATCACGTAGATATAATGCATGTTTTGATGTGCAACTTAATATATTAGTAGATTTATTCTATTTCATTACCAAGAAATTCGAATGCTGTCTCAACATTCACCATTCATTGGACTTGTGAAGCATAATTCATCTTTGATTGACATTTCCTTGATCATAACGTGATTTGATTTGCTCAATTTAGTCGAGACAGTCTAATGACAAGCACCTTGAACGCTACACAAATCAAAGCCCTTTCAATAAAATTATTTTCTTTTAAAGAAAGTGACTATCGTTTCATGTATTGCTGTTTTTATATAATTTTTCATTAAATATTTTATGTTTCTTCGTTTGTTTCCACAAAAATAATTAAAAAATATAAAATATGGACTAAAATTAAAAAAAATAGATAAGACAAAGCAAAATTTACTAAAAATAGTGAAAAACTTTCATTTCGAACTTTTATTTTATTTTTTGTATGAATTTTGAACATAATTTTTATTTTAAACTTCTAGACAAAAAATTAATCAAAAATTTTTATGCTAATTTTATAAGAATTTCAAAAAAGGCAAAAACCACAGTAATACGAACACCGAAAAATATTAAATGGGATTTAATAACTGTAGATTATACATATGTGTTTGTGGTAGGCCTGATATGCCTAATTGGGGCCTTCGGTCTAGTGCAATTCTTGGCCCATCTGTGCTGGACCAAGCTCGAGGACGGTTCTATCGACACTCGGCCAAGGGATTCGGCAAGGCTACCTCGAGTGCCTCGGTCTTTGCTAAGGCTTGACATGCCAGATACAACGGAACCTCCGCTCGGTCGGCATTCGTCACCAATATTGAGATTTTCTCGAGGAGTGACGTTCGGTCGTGCCGCCGAGAGTCATTACATTCAGTACAGCCACGTGGAGAAGTACTGCCCACATTGTTGATAGTTGCTCGAAAGAACATTGTGGCATCTGTAGTGTTGTTGGGGTGGTGGAGATATCTGGTTGACAGCAATAAGGAGTGAGGGTGGTGGTGTTGGTTATATACCGTGGTGTTACACGTGTTCACTCTATTTTGCATTTCTATCATGTTTCTACAATTAAATAATTATATAGCGTAATTAAGAACAACAAAGAACGCATTTATATAGGCAAAAAAATTGCAATAAAATTGAAGTTGTCTACATAATATTATCCGAATCACACATACTTACAAAACGATCATGTACGCTATGATTTAATGTGTGTTAGAGTATTTTGTAACGATATCTCTCACTAATCCCACAAAAATAAACTCTTTAACACTACTCATCATCTGCTAAGAACGTCGGCATGTCACTGAAAAAATGCTAGGATAGTCCCGATGCAGGTGGTGCGTGTGTTCCCATTTTGTCCACATAGCCAAAATAGCGCTGAAAATTTTATAGCTCCATGAGTTGTGCACCCTTCATTAACTTTCAGTCTTCGATCATGAAAGGTCGCTCTTCGTATATGGAATGAGCAAAGAAGTCTACATCGCCAAGCGAGTCCACGATTCGGCTCTCGTCAACCGGTCTTGATTTCTACATCCATAAGTGAAGCGCGACATTTTTTACTCGTAGTATTAAACATACGGCCATATCCACCATGTACTGGCTGCGATTGTCATAATCCAAGATCATCACGAATCTCAAAAAGTGTGGCTCAAATCCACCAAGTATTGTCGGCTAGAGGACGCCTGTAGTGAACGAAGGCAAGATAAATAGATCTATTTTCTATAAAAGAACTCTTCAACGAAATAAAAGAATGTGACCCAGTAATTGTCGTCACCTCGTTCAAGCTAGGATTGGACTACCATAGCCGATTGTTCGAGGACCTCATGTTGTCTAATCCTACCAACATAGATGATCTGATGAATTTGATAGACAAGCATTGCCGACTAAAGAAAACCTGCAGTGAACGAAAGCAAGACAAATAGATCCACCAGGCAAGGGGATGGAAACATGAATGAAAGCAGCAACAGAGGGGGCTGCGGACATTGGGGCATCAATGTAGTGACATCCGGTCAGAAGAAGGGCCCTCGGCCCCACAAATTTGTCAATGTAAAGACAATCTTCACTCTGTTAACCTACACAATCCTTAAGAAAATCTAGAACAATCCGTACTTCAAATGGCCGGGGAGACTGCTCAGGCATTAAAGGAAACTAACTGACTTTCCCCATCACTGTTCCTATCATAGAGAGAAGGGGCACCTTACAACAAGGTATCGGGTTTGGAAGGATTTCCTTGAAAGACTAGTGTGCAATGATCATCTCACGGAGTACATCAACAAGGAGAATTTCTCTGATGATCGGATGGAAGGGAAGCCAGCGTCCACTTTGGAAGTTACTATCGTAAAAGCAAAGCTCGCCATTGGAGTAACTACAAACCCTCTCATCCTCGAGGGAAGCCACAGGTGGACAAGGTCAGGGATGAGGTATGAAACCCTGATCCATTCTAGATCCTGATTGGTAAGAGTAGAAGCAAAGGGCTTAGCAGCGGAGGGTTGATTTTGCAAGGGGATAGGAGGGGTCCCCATGGTTATTGGGCCAACGTGAAGAACCCCCCATCTCTCAGGGGCCAGAGGAAGAGGAAGAGTCGAAGGGGTCACAATCAGTGGGTCGACTAGAAGAACCATGAAGATAGAGCAGGAGGCACTAAGGAACTGTTGACTAGATTTCCAGTTTCTGATAGGAGGAAAGTATGGGGAGCCCTCCAAAGAGCGCCGAAAGAAAGTATATAAACGAGAAGCCGAGTAGGTTGAAAAAAAAAGCCC
Organism: Arbutus unedo; assembly: GCA_014822125.1. Lineage (NCBI taxonomy): Eukaryota > Viridiplantae > Streptophyta > Magnoliopsida > Ericales > Ericaceae > Arbutus > Arbutus unedo. The sequence goes on from JABCMJ010002868.1 coordinate 5,050, forward strand.
CGACATGCGCTGAAACGGAGGAAGGATCCAAGTTGTAGTAACCAACAAACAATGGAGGAAAAAAATGAGTAACGAGCTCAGCATGAGAAATCTGGAAAAGGCAAATGAGGGCTTCAGAATGGAGGCTTTATCCCTCTCAAAATGTTTTCGGAGAGTTAGAGAGGGGTTCCAATCCTGGCCATTGATGGGGAAGGGATGAACGAAGGAGATGAAGCCACGTCGTAATCGGCTCTACGCGTTCAAGGATAACCACTAGGTAGAGACACGGTGTCCAAGAAATTCGTGGGCCTCTGCACCTGAGAGGGCAAGCATTAAATGGAGAATAGTAATCGCCGCCTCTCAATCAGTGAAAGGATTCCCTTTGCCTTAGAGTGTTCTTTCGCAAGGGAATGGGGGATAATTGATGAGTCCACTTTGGACCCGAGATCAATTGACAGAAAACACCCACCCATCGATAACCGCATGATCGAAGGGTCTTGGTTAGATGGACGAGTTTAGTAACCAACCACAGTTTCCACCTGAGAGATCCCGGTAGTAACGCCCGTGATCACTTGGCATCCCAAGCATTACACCTACAATCAGAGAGCAATCGCTAAGGAAAGGCAATGGGAGCACCAATCACTCCGGAAAGGAAGCCCTACAACGGGAGACCTTCCTAAAGTGTTGTGATACAAACCGAGCAGGAGGAGGATAGAAAGGTACGCAACAACGATTATTCATTCTACTTTTCATGTAGTTTTCTATTACTCGATAATTCGGCTCTAACTTGATCGTCGGAGGGTCCACGACTGGACTACTATCCCCTAGTAATCGGACTTGTCTGTATGAGCCCAGGAGCCAGGAAGCTGAGCAAAAAGGCCGGCCAATTTCCGACACCATCAGTATTTTACTATAAGAATTACTATTTATCCCTTATAAGATATTTATGAACTACGAATCAACCCATGTTTCAAACTTCACTACGATTAAAACTCCACTTTAATAATTCATACATCGATCTTTTATCTAGATAATTACATAAATAACTCTAGGTCAAAGTTACTAAACTTATATCTTAGAAATATGTTGACTTCACATTGACCCTTATTATGTTGAATTACCATCTTATCCTAAGTTATTACAAACCACACCATTGACCATGTTAGATTAATTCCATATGCCGACCCTAAGATATTAATTAATTGCATAATAAATAAATGCTAACTTTCATAAATTACCCTAAGTTGTGTAATTACATTTTGAAATTTTGATTTCTAAATGAACTACGTTTTTTTCCTCGGATTAATTATATTTAGATCCTTAACTAATCATGTACATTTCCTACTGCTTTATGAACAAATCTCATACTATAATTGTTATGCCGTCAATTGTTTAATATATTTAATACTAGGCTATGTTAGACCACAAATAACCTCGAATACGCTGCGATATGACAAATCTACATTTGACCATAATAAAGAATAAATTATACTTAATTTAATTAATTATAATTTTTAATTTTTTAAATAATTGTATTTCTATAACGTCCCGATATCTCGAGACATTAATTAAAATATTTTCTTCTTTATTTTATTATTAAAATATAAATAAAAATGTCGCCCTTATTATTAATTAAAATAACAGGAAATATGACAAATTAGAATTTTAAAGTGCGGATGTAAAATTGACAGAAATACACATCGGGGTTTAAATTAATTCAAAAAAAAAAAAAATAGAGCATCTACAGATAAGGCAGCCAAACGCCACCAAGTTCTTCTCCAGTAGCTTCCCGCTCTTTCTACTCGAGCAGATTCGCCAATTGCTGATCGACATTTGGTATGAAATACCAGGGACAGAGAAATTGCTCCAATGAGTAATGAAACTCTGTAAAAAAGAATACCCGACAACCAAACCCAAAGAAAACATGCATGTTCAACAGGATATATAAGAACAATGTAAATTTTAACGGGGTAAATCATAACTGAATAATATAAGATAAATACATTGGTATGTCATGAATGTGTTTTTTTATGTTTATAGGAATTCCACCTAGGAACTCCGAATCTTACCCAACATATCTAACTTAGGATACTCAGTTAATATTAACTAGTCTTTACTTACCCAGGGCCCATAGTCCAAGGTTAAGTACCTGATTTGAGTATCGATCCGGTAAGGAAGGAACCTTCTACTGTTCACTCAGGTCAATAACTACCTCACCCTAGTTAGATTCGACCGAAAGCGGTGTCACCAGGTCAGGTATCAACGAACTTTAGCCGCTTCCACTTAATTGGCTCAAGGATGCTCAAGACACTGGTTGTCACTCTCTCGGGGTTCGGAACTGACGTTCCCAAAATCACTCTCAATCATGTCTAACAACTTCTAGTTGGGGTACTTTCAACATATCCACAAACCAAGCACAGGACGACACCCAAAGATAATCTTGCCACGACGGGTCTTTCAAATCAGTTTACATCATTTCAATTCCATTATGAACACCTAGGTGTCTCTACATATTCTACTATTTATGATGCACATTCGACACCCCTCCGTTGCCTTATCCAATTGTCATTCGAACCGGTATTTCTAACGTTTAATCTGTGTTTTTCCCAAAGTATAATAATGGTCAATTATCAAAAATTGAACAACATAACAGCTATAATCGGAGCATAACTACACTTTTCAAAAGCTTAGCAACAAAATACAACAATAGCCCATCGGCATAACAATACTAATTAACATCATGACGACATAAATGAATGGTTAGAATATAGTCATCAAATGCATGCTTGCTCGCACTAAACCCACAGAAATTCATAGACATCATTACGGCAATAACGGTACAAAACTGTATGCTTGTGTGAGTGTAAGTAAGGGTTAGGGGATGGTTAGTTCCATTTAGGCAGTATAGCAATTCTGTCAGAAACAAGCATCTCAGGTCCACCGCTCTTGCTCTAAATTAGACGCTTACCTGGCCTTAATTAGGTTAACGAATGCTAATTACAGTCTAAAATGTTAATTAAAATAATAGGGTTATTTTTTTCATAAACATACGTTAGTGTTTTTAAGACATGCCCATAATACTATTGTATTGCATTGTCGAAATAAGTCTATAGATAGTTTTCGAGTTAAGAATAAATGTCTACTATATGTTGCACGTAGATAAGATGATAAAAATGATGCGCGGTGAAAGTTTCGAGCTACCTACATACTTCTTTAAAAATTCAATATTGTCACGAAAATCCTTGTATTTCATTTAGTCATGGTACATTTAAAAAATAATAATAATTACAATAATTTGAACCGAAATGATAAAATCGGATAATTTATACACGAACATGCATTGTGGCAGCCATGGAAGTGTCAATTTTATGGATAACTGTTTTAGGTTGACACTGGTCAATACATTTGATGATTCACCCAGATAGGGGAAAAAATTATAAATAGGAGAAGACATTTTTTTTTAAAACAAAAAGAAAGAGGAAAAACTCAAACAAATACATGATGTGGTTTTTCTCTCTGTCGGCAACTATATCTCATTAGGCATCTCTCTCTTTATAGGAATGTAAAATCTACATATCATATAATCATACATATTGGTGCATATATATATATATATTTATATTAAAAATACACGCGATTAATCTTGGAAATTACCCCACGGTAATCAAAAAATTGGCTAGCTATTTACGATTAAAAAAAAAAAAAACTAATCGCCTTAAATTGCAACCAATTGGTTTATAGGTTTCTTATTTCAAAATTACTAATCAAACAAACCTAAATCATGCAATTTGAATTGAGATTGCAACAATTAAAGAACATGATCACACATCTCCTAAAGATTGTAAGTTATAAATCCCTATGAGATGCATCCGAAACATATTAATACATAAATTAGGATGACTGTTAGATTATAGTAAATACTATTCAATTTACTGATCATGAGTTATATAAAACAAACATGACCAGTTTATTTTTACACGAAACAATCAGTATATGAATTTAAGGGTGGTAGGTGCTGGAATATTTTTATAAAAAAATATTATTAATTTTGAATAATCAATAATTGATTTTATATTTACATTGTCCTACCATTTTGATTTTCTTGAATTAATCAATTGGTCTTTATGTAAAATTTTACCGTTTAAAAAATTCAAAACATATAAGTGCTTCTTTGATTTTTACTGTTGGTTTTAAAAATCATAAAAATACAAATGACTGCTGGGTTTTAAAGCTAGCACGCTATGGAATGCAGAGGAAATCGTCCAGTTGAATGTCATATATTACCCTCACTAGTGCTAGTAGTCATGATCATCAAGCATAAAATTTCCATGCAAATATTACTGTACGAGTGTAAAAAATTGAGGAGAAGAACCATCAGCTTGTTGCCTTGCTCGTATATTTTGAAGGAGTTTCTTCATTTTTTAAATTACAGTACTATTTGTTCCTTGGGTTAAGCAAATATTTTTTCGAAGTTTTTCACCCTTCAAGTAGTGTAAATTTGTGAGGGTATTCAACTTGGTGATTGGGCTTGTTGTATTATGGGGCCGGCATGCACTTGCAGTCTTTTACACTGGAATTTTTTCATAGATGACGCATATTATCTCAAGAGAACGACTTAGTCCGCGCCTCAATCTCTGACACCTCTTATCGGTAATTATTTTATTGTGACGAAAAGGTAATATTTCTCTATTTTATTCTGACAGTAGATACGGAATTCTACTTCAGTTGATGAAGAAACAAAGTATTAGAGAACAAAAGCAGATACGGAAATACTCAAACTTTTACCAAAACCTCCCTTGGCAATCCTTCTCCTCCCTCTCAAAATTCTCTCTCTCTCTCTAACTTGTTGATAAACAAAATGGTGTGAACAATGCTAACACTATAATATGTATATATGCCTCCACGCCAAATTCCTTCATTTACCGGCCAATATCCCTCTTAATCCTCAATCTAAAAACCATTACACTACCTTAAATAATAATAAAAACTGATTTTTTATTAAAATTTCATCAAGGCCATGAATTGACAATCAAAAGCCATAAGGCAAAACCTCAAACGGCTGTAAAAAATAATGAGAAAGAAAAGAAAAAATTATCTAGTATAACACATTCCATCAAGTCCCTCAATCTTATTCATATCCATTCGGAAGATAAAAATTATTATGAACTAATTATTTTAAAGAATCTTAATTAAATTTTTAATTCACCAAAATCTCGGATCGGTACAGTTTTAATTACTTACGGTATGATCATGCAAGATGTTACAGCTAATTACAACATGAGATTAGACTCTGAACTTAGAACGATAGTTTGAACATAGATATTAGGGTATCCCGTTGATGTCCGAACTGGAAACTACCTAGAATCATGAAATGATATATTGTTGTGGATTATATTCTCCATGAGAATTTTTATGGTTGTCATTAGCCGTGATGCGATTTAAGTTGAGTTTTGACTTAACCCTAAAGTGTAATACCCAAGCGATATCGTTTAGCCAAGTCTATGCATTTAGTCGTGTCATGTCTTTAGCCAAACTATATATTTAGCCGTGTTATATTAAACCGTAGTGTACCATTCTCGATGATGTCTAGTTGTCGTGTAGATAGTAATTTGGTGTTGACACATGCCGGAAAATATAAATGTTCGGGAACATAATGCTTGGAAACATACTGTACGAAAACATGACAATTGAAAACATGACATTTAAAAAGCATGGTTAAATTGACGATCAAAATCGTTGCTAGATGAGAGCACGGACGGAGTGGATAAGATTAGAGGAATGGTGTTAGATATTTGATCACAAGTACTCCAATTCAGTGAGATAATCTATTGCGTAAAATATACGTTTCTTTGTAACTAAATGGTCCTTGAATAAAGCAGTAGTGTAGGACTGTTGTAGTGATGAAATCTGTGCCACATAAAGTATGGGTGGTCACGAGATAGTCATATTTTAGTTCACCCATGTCCATGTCCGGCATTGGCGTTGGCGTTGCTTCTAAAATTCTAATATTGCGGCCTTTGTTTCTTTCCTTTTAATTGGTAGCATTACACTCCAAATGGTTTACTTCAGGGGGACCCAAAGATGCATCTGCCTTTTTAGTTTTTATACTTCATCACAATTTCATTCATTTGATCCCAACCATAAAATGATTACAGAATCTCGACAATTTGATTTTTATATGTATGACCTACTCAGTAAATTTTATTGCGGTTGAAATCGTACGAATGAATTTCGGTAGAGCATATAGAAGCATACTACGGGGCGTAGAGGCTTGGGACACTATGGAAACCACTTGTCCGACTAGCAATAGAAGTATTATCATTTATTAGACTCATTAGAGAAAAAAGCATAGACTTTGAGATTTTGAAAATTCTACGAGTGTTATTAATTCTTATGGGTCAGTCTATCTCACTCCTTGTCTTATTTCTAATTGGGCCTTGACCTTTCTGAGTGAACGATGATATTAGTCGATGAAAAATTAGTCAAAGTACACGTAAATTGATCTAAATATTTTAAGTTACCAAAGAAAGGTCATTAGACCAAAGGATCAACACAAATGTCATAAAATATATCTTACCATATTCATTGCCAAGGAAACATTTTAAAATCACATGTATTTGCCACAAAACTGTGTCTTTACCAATTCGATCAATTGTATTCCTGCCCAACATTTGACAAAGCAGGAAAAAAAAAAAAAAAGCACATGCCTGTATTGAAGGGTCCGTTTGGCTTGCGTGCATATGAGCTATGCAAATAAACTCAGCAGTTGACAAAGACTGGCATACTTAATTGCTTATCAACAAAATCAACCCTCAGAATAAGCAAATAACAAGTGGTATTTATTTGTATTCTTGATTTTACTTGTTGCTTATTTTGCAAGAATAAATAATGAAGCAATTAAATGCGAACCAAACATGCTCAAGATAGCACAGCTTATGTTGGGATAAAGAGTGGCGTAAGCCCACTCCCAACTAATTTCTTATCTGTGGCATTTTGTGCCCCTCTCTCTGTTGACTAAACAGAGTACTGATAATAAGGACTAAGGGAATAGTTTATAGAGTTGTATTGAAGAAGAAGCTAGCTAGTGATTACATTTATCCCTGTTTAAACATGATTCTAACTTTATGTATCATTTTCTTTCTCATGAAAAGGAGGAGAGAATTTTCCGGCAAATAAAAAGTATCCTGATAAGGACGATTCTTTCTTGGGAATAAGGCAATATCAACCTTTTTTAATGCTGCTAAATGTTGGTGCTTTCTTACTTTAATGCTTCGTCTTATCTTCAACTAAGTTGTTAATACAACCAGGCCGATCACAACACTACGACCCCGTGTCAAAATAGAATAAAAAAATTAATCTTTTTAGTGTTCAAAACCGTTCCATCAATTGTATTTATATATTATATTTTTCATATGGTAGTCTAACGTATTTAATATAATATCTACATATGTAAATATATCTATTACGTTATATACATATCTAATATACCAAATATATATTATTTCTCTCGTTAGTTTTGTTCGTGAAATAAAAATATATATATTTATCTAACTTTGTGGAATGAAAATGCTTACTTTTTTTTCTTCATTTAAACTTGTTGACAATATTTTAATTTTTATGAAGGAGTTTCACAATAGTTGAAAGGACAAATTTTTAAAATATATGTTCTCAAAATTAATTTTGTTCACAACTAACTATTGAATTCAAGAAAAAAAAGTTCTCGTTGTTTTCTTTTTCCTGACGAATGAACAAGTGAATTTTTATTTTCTTATAAGATTCCTTTATCAAATGAACACAAAAAAAAAAAGATTTTATTTTATTTTACTTCACTTCACTTTACTTTTTTCCGAGAATAACTTTCTTGTACAACTTTATCAACAACTGAACGCAGTATCTAAGGACATTAAAATTGACCTGTGGCAAATTGTTATTTTGTGCGCCACGTACGTAGCACTAACTTGATAAAGCATAACTATGAGTACGACACTAACACGAGCACGATATAAATACATTTATAAGTTTTTTTCTTAGTATAAATGGGTCAAGAATGCATTTGATTTGGGGGTCCAAAAAAAATTGTTGATCATCATTATGCAAACCTGTTATATTTGACCGTGTCAGAAACTGGTAATCCATTCTTGAGCTCTGGCCTTAGCTCCTATACAAAAGTCCAGTGGCCAGGGATGCATGTTTGTCCAAGAACCCTTCGACAATCAAGTTATCAAGGGTAGAATTCAAGTAAGCTAGAGTGTATGGACTGTCAATATAAAAAACATACTTGATCTCACGGTCGGTACTAAACTTTAATAGCTCGAGAAGAGGATCAATCCAATGTAGGCCAATGACCGCCGATGGCGTCCACATTCAATCCCAAGGGGAATATCTCGCCGATTTCGGGCGTCATCTTTGGGATGCTGAGCAGTCAATGACGCCATCCCCAATTGTTGTTCAAGCAATCAGGAGTGTCTTTGTGGAATATCCCCCATTCAGCATCCTTCGCGTTGCCCGGGTAAGGCATTCATTCCCAAGCATGTATCAGTTGACTGGGGCAGAAGCTAGTCGATCGGCAACGCACATGCTCAGTCGGGCCAATCATACCTCGATGTGGCAGATTTTGGTTGGTCTAGAGAGAGTACTAATCACTGATCGATCTAGAGTCAAACTGGATTATCAGTTGTCCTCCATTATCTAGTCGACGCACGAACCAAGGTATAGGAAACAATTCCCAAAATTGAGAAGTGACAATAGATCAGGCATTAAATGGTCGTCCTTTCACTTTTCTACCCAAGCCATTAGATCCTCCATGTGTTGAGATCTCCGGCCTTCCTCGAAAATCCCATCCACATTTGGCGGTTACCGTTATATGGCATCATCCTCGCCATTGTATCCCACCACATCTAATGGCCACGATGTACCTTATTGTTCCATCTTCTTTACTACGGGAACCCCTGCTTTAAAAAGTTTTTCTTTGAAAGCCTTCCTATTTTCCCCCTTAACCCTTACCATTCCAGTCTTTTGCGTCCGCTTGTCGTCCTACTCGACTGCCATCCACGCCATTCACCTAAATCTCATTCTTTGTTTATTTTTTATGGGATCTTTTTGTAAACTTATTTTGCCTCTTGACTATATTCTTACTTCTTGCGGTCCTTATAGGAGTCCTCTGATTTTTCTCTGCTCGTTTCTTGGACCATGAGTTCTTCGTTTCTTGGTGTCGTGCATACCTTCTTCCCTTTTGCCTATATCACACGATCTAAGAGCCTCGATAGGAGAGTTCATTGCCTCGTCTATGTGGACACTGACTCTGACTCAAGCTCCATGGAATCCTTAGAAGAGGCCGCTCTTGACGTTAACCCAAATGTTATGGTCGGCCCTACCGCCAACACAGGGGGAAACCATTCAGTTCGGAGGGCATTACCTCCATGCTGACAAACCAATACTCGGATAGGGTCAAAATTACTTATTCGATCCTCAATTTTATCCACTTGAGGCTGCTCGATGTGGACGAGAGGGTTTTTACTTCTATTGGTGGTGAGCTCTACTTTTACGAGAGCAACTTTTAATGAGGGGTGCGCCTTCCTTTCCACTCTTTGATCAAGAAAATCCCTTATTTTCTTAAACTATCACCTAGTTAGTTCATGCAAAATGCTTGGCAACTACTGATTTCGATGATTGTGCTCTGGCACCACGAAAGTAACAGAAAGAGAACTCTTATAGTTGCAAAACTCTTATAGTGAAGCCAAGTTGGCTCTATCCCCAAACTAGGGGCGGCTGCAACTTGTTCTCCAGGATCCTTGTCTGCAACATGATGTCTAAGATCCCTTCTTACAACAAGGGTTGGAAAGGTAGATTCTTCTTTACAGCGAGCGACGATTGGGAGTTTGGTCCGAATGAGGTTCTCCCCAAGCAACCCACCAAGTTGATTCGCTTGTGGGGCGATCTTATTTAGTCTTCCCTTCTTGTTGTCGCAGTAGTATCTCGGGCCGATGCAACTTTCTATGGAGATTTGATCTTGCTCCATCGGTATGGTCAGCATGGTGAAACCTTCAAACTTTTTTGTGGATTCTCTTTCGTTCCTCTTGCCCTCCTTTATGGGGTTCCTTCTTACCCTATTGTCTAACCAGCTCTGGTTTTGATCTCTTTCTGGCTACCTTCCATGCTCTGCCATGGCTTGCCGCCATGACATCCTCTGCATTCATATGCTGTTGAGCTTTAACCATGAGCTCAACCATTATGGATGGTGGTTACTCAAAGAAGTGGTAAAAGAAGTTAAGTCGACTGGAGACCACCAATGAAGGGTCTAAAAGTGATCTTTTCATCCACATTGTCCACTTATAGTGTCTCCTCATTAAACCACTTGAGGTAGTCACGCAATGACTCTTTTGTTGTTTCATGTTCAAGAGATACGTGGCTGGTCAACGGTGTCACGCTCGAAAATTTCCTAGCCCCCCTCGCGAAAATGAATTGTGAAATGGGGAGAATAATTTCTTGACTTGTAATGCGACGGTAAATAAAAAATTATTTAATTGCTGGGACTTATTTAAAACTCAGAGTCGCCACTCGACATGAAATTCAGGTGTGTCAAGTCACCCTCAAAAGGCATTTCCGAATAAGATATCTTTAGAAAAATAATTAATTTTAACTCAGAAATACCATTTTGTTTATAAAATGACTCATTTAAAAGAAATCTAATCTTGAAAACAAAGATAGGTTCGAGAATTTACTATTACGAGTTGGAAAGGTATTAGGCACCCAACATCGCTTTTTCGGTATTTAACCCATATTAATTCTATTTTATTATTCTTGGCCAACTAGTAAATATTTGGTGATTGAATATACAATTGGATAAAAAGTGAAATAGGGTGTAAGGGCAGGGCCTCGGCTTACGCAATTCATCTCTCGATGACAAAAATATTAAACGAGCACATGTTAAACTTGGACCGAAACATGGTATGCAAACTAGCATTTGCACGTCATGCTTTTATTCCCGAGATGCCAAGTACCTTAAATCCCAAACGTAGGAACTTTCAAGTTTAACAATAGACTGATTCTGTTTTATTAATGAATTATTATATTAACCTTTTTTGAAATTGCAATATGTCATCTCGGCCTAAACTAAGCCAGTTATTATTGCATTTTCATTCTCTTCCCGTTAACTACCTGTGTCACCAGCACGTTGAGAATTTCAAGGTTAATTTGGTACAAAGTGTCAATGTCATTTTGATAATCTTTCGGGAAAACATGACACGCAAAACTGACATAAACTGTCAATTTTCACGACATACTTGAATTTGAGATTATCAGAATCAAAGACCGGGAGACATGGATAGCACAACAGTTATTCATATTTCTTAATTTTTAGGTAAGACACATATTTGCTTAAATTTATTTTTTATCTGTAATCCTTTATCCCAACAGCTACTCAATCATTGACAGTCCAAATTATATAAATATTTGAATTCGTATTTTATTCTCAATTTTTCATCCCGGTAGCTTCTCAATCACTGATAATCCAAATTATAGAATATGTTTGAATTTTCTTTTATCCACAATCCTTCATCCTGAAAGCTACACAATCATTGACGGTCCAAATTACAGAATATAATAAATGTCAGATCACGATAATCTATCGTGAAAAGATAATGTGTACCGCCAATTAAATTTTCATTCCAAAACAATGGCTACTATAACACCAGTGTGTTTGCGAAATTTCGAGATTATTGAAATTTTTAACTAGGTGATATAGACAGCGTGTTAGCATGAACTAATGGCCACTATTCATATTACTTAGCTAAGAAGTAACGAATTTTTATCTTTTATTGATTTTACGTGAAATAAAACAAAAAGTAGCAGTAACTATTACGGAGAAATAGCAAAGGGATAAAAATACAAAAATATTACGTGAATCGAAAAAGGAAAAAGGTTAGAAGTTAACTCCGACAAATGCCAACGCAATCTAGCGATATGTCATGAATGTAAATATTAGCTCCGATAAAATTCTTATAGCGAGGATTTTAGAATACTCGCTATAAAAATCTCACTTAGATTAAAATCACAAAAAGTACGCCGATTTTATGCCAATTTCGACTATCACAATTCTAACTTCGAAAAGACGACGTCCTGACATTCTAAAAGTACAGACTAGAAATCTCTAGAAATAAACTAGAGGTTCTAAAAATGCGGACTAGAGGTGCGAACGCCAACTTTTTCGAGCGTGACATTCACATTAAAAATAAAAAAGAAGAAAAAACTAAAAATACGACATTCTGACATTCTAGAAATACGGACTAAAAATCTCTAGAAATTAACTAGAAATTTCTAAAATTGTGGACTAGAGATGCGATTGTTAGTCTTTCTGAGTACATTGATAACAAAAAAAAAAAGCAAAAATTAAATAAAGAGAACAAATTAAATAAGCAAAGCAAAAATTGAAATAAAGCTGCTGTTGCAGCGCCGCTATCTTGTATTGATATCAAAATTCGCCAATTACAAATGAAAGTAACACGAAAGACTAGGCTAAACCATAAACTAGCGTAACAATGGATATTAAATCCTGGTGATAGCTAAAGCAAAAGTACTTTTAGATCTTTTTGATAATTGAAAATAAAATAGGCACAGCCTCTACTTGTATTTCGACAAAAATTCTAACGAAAGTACCTTAGCCCTAATTCATTTTGATATCGAGAGTTCGGAGCTAGAAAACTGAGAACAGCTTGGATACAGAACACTCGAAAACTTTTCGAGAGTAAAAGACTCTCTGATTTTACTATGGGAAATGAAAGATGAGAAGAAACTGAAGAAGAAAGAGAATCGTTCGCTTCAGTTTTGCTCTCAAGTTTCTGTAACGAGTTTGAGATTTCTGTTTCAAGGCAAAGGAAAAATATTTTCTTGCGAAAGAGGGAGTTCTAGCTGACTATAAGGTGGTAAAATCTGGTCCTTGATTGAATGCCGACACTTGCATTTATAGAAAACCTCGACCAATAGTATAAAACCATTTCTATTAAGTTAATACCCATTTGATAGTATTCTTAATTGACCAAACCAAGCCAAAATAACTTTGACCCACACCACCTGCACCATATTTGCACCAAAGTGGCACCCAACCTGCACCTATGATGTGCCAAAGCTGCCCCATGCTGACTCAGCATGGTGCTGAAATTACCAAAATAACCTTCATCCTTTGCGCGCGCTCTAAAACACTAATTTCTAACAAGGGAACTTCAAACGAACTCAGATCAGACTGCAGATATAGTCGTTGAAGTCATATCAATGCGTTGATCAATAATATGTGTTTCTCAAAATTTAAAAATATTATCTCGTAAATCATGTCATTGGATCGTTGCCAATTGATCGCTAAATACTTTAAAATATGACTTTTTGACTTACCGATCTCAGATTGAGCTCTGAATGCAGCCGTTGAACTCTTATTGATGCTTTGATCAATAATATATACTTCTTGAAATTTGAAACTATCAGCTCAAAAATCGTGCTCCCAAGGCCTCGTTCTGAACAACCGAAAATTATAAACGCTGGCTATTTTTGTCTCAGCCACTGTTTATGGACTTGTATCATTGCACTGGTCAATACTATGAGGTTTTTATGATTTGATAAATTCCTCTCAAGAATGGTGCTCCCGAGCCCTGGTCTACGCAAAGACGACGCGACCATTTGTCTGTCAATTTATCGAATCTTTTCAGGTTTGTTCTTGGAACGCTCAATTGACCTCCAAGGCATTTCAATGTCATCATATTGAGATTCTTCATGAAAATCTGGGTGGTGATGTTATCCTAGCTTGATTTAGAGGATTCCTCAGTTCCTGTTCAATTAGAAGGGTAAAATTATCTTTCCACGTTCAAACCCTCTTCGAGCCTACTAACACAATCTGATTGAATCTTGAACCCCATCAATACCCTTCCATACATTGAGCATCTTAGGTTGATCGTGTTGACATTTGAAGCCCGCTTCTGATGAACAGCCCGTCTAGGGACAAAATGGTCATTTCCATACAAACTCCACTAAATTCTCTGAGGTTCAAGCATTATCTAAATCATGTTCTCAAGCCTTCTCAGTGATTGAAAGTGTCTCCAGTGAATTTTCTCAGTCTTCGGATCATCACACGCTTCTTTGGCCCGTTTAGGGGGCAAAATGATCATTTTGTGCACAAATTCTTCTAAGCCCATTCTAATGGCATATTTCATGATAGTTTGAGTGGTGGAGCAAAATATAGTATCAACAAACGGGAGCACCAACCACTGTAAAAGTAATTGACAAACTGATGGCTTAGCTACTCGAAGTTATCGTTTGACCTGACCTTAAGCTTCTCAAACCAAACCTGACCAAGTCCCCTCAAAGCGGTGGGGAATGCTTGGCAGAAGATCTTGTCCTAAATTACATGTGGGGTAATGAAAGTTTTGTAAGTTTCTATTTGTTTAATGAGTCTCTAACCCATTGAATAGATCGATCTGCCACATCTTGAACTTGGGAGGAATGCCCGAGCCATCACTACCTTTGAATGGCAGGTTCGACTTGGGTATAAGTACATCTTGCCTTCGAGTCCCCTCTCTTCTATCTACTTCATCACCCTTTCAGGCTTCTCTTGTACCTCTTTTATCTTTGCTCCTTATGCTGTCGATTCTTTTATTAGGGCCACCCCTCTAGCCCTGAGCCAAACATTTTCTCCTTCCCTGCTAGGGTAGATGTTCACTTCTTCTTCCACCTGACCTATGTCTCTCCAGTCTTCAGGTTCTTCCTGGGGTTTTTCTGTGACATCCAAGCCAGGCTATGGTGCCAGTTATGAGGCCGGTGTCCAGGAGATGCAGTCACAATTGGACCTCCGGATGGGTGGTCAAGGATCATACACCACTTAGTGGATGTAAGTTCGGTGGTATTTATAAGGTCGTGTACCTTCCTTGTACAAGATCTTTTAAAATCGTGATGACACCAAATCAAATGAAATTTTACAGTTAAGCGTGCTCGTTTTGGAGCAATCCAGGGATAGATGATCTACTGGGAAGTCCATGGGGTTTGGATAACCAAAGCGGATAGTATTGTACAAACGCGAAAGCGGGTCGTTACAAATAATATTAGAGCCTCTACCAACTGAAATATGGGACAAATTTGGGCCCCACACAAGGACTTGTGCTTCTAAGTGGGGGAGATTGTGACACCCCAACTAGGCTATAGTGCCAGTTGTGAGGCCAGCGTCCAGGAGATGGAGTCTCAATGAGACGTCTAGATGGGTAGTCAAGGGTCCCACGTTGCTTGGTGGATGTAAAATCGATGGTATTTATGAGATCATGAATCTTCCTTGCACAAGGCCTTTTAAAGTCGCGATGGTGCCAAATCAAGTGAAATTTCACAGTTAAGCGTGCTTATCTTGGAGCAATTCAAGGATAGGTGACCTACTAGAAAGTCTATGGGGTCTGGACAGTAAAAGCAGACAATAATGTACAAAATGAGAGCGGGTCGTTACGTCTTCTATCGACAAGTCCACTGCTTGCGCGGAACTATTGTGCTAGGGCCTTATTTTGCTCCACCAACATTCTCACCAGCTAAGATTATATACCTATGCTTCAAATGGATTTCTGTTTCAGGAAGCATTTTCCTCCCTTTTCCCTCCTCCCTTCTCCCTCCTCCCTGCATTGATCTAGTGGTTATCATTTTCTTTGGTTGATTATTTGAATTTATTAAAGTGTGATCGTCATTCCCAAAGATGGTGCCAAATTGATGCTGTTGGAAACTGATAACCCGCTCTTGAGCTCTTGCCTTGGCTCCTACACCTAAGTCCAAACTGTGGGAGTCTTTCGATTTTTTTCAAATGAGAATACCATAACACACAACAGTCACAGTCACACACCCATACCAAATCAACTTACAAACACCCCATTAGCGAGATTTGAACGCATCTGGTTCAGTCCTTCGATCCAACAACATACCAGATTTCCCTGACCATTTCTTTCTTTTTGTCTTTGTATATGTCGATATATAGAATCATTGTTGGTTTCACCACCGAGTAATCGGTTCAATATGTAAGTCTCATATTTGGTTCAAGTTTGTATAGCTATTTGGCGAGGCTAAACATGTTATTTAGCCCACATAAAACGCGATAAGACCATTGATTTGGCCCAAGGTTTTAAATAACAGTAGTGGTACGCTTATTATTAACGAAGTATCAAATCATAGGCAGCATGAATCGAATTCAATGGTGATGAATTTTTTAAATCATTTTTGGTGCCAAGTCATTAGAAGGAGACATAGACGTCAAGTATCGGCTGCGAAGCAATCAAAAATCAAATACGAAATGATACATATAGTTAGTACCCACAGTATTTTTCTACATATTGAGAATTGGTTCATAAATGTGCAAATTTTTCGAGCACCAATATAGCGGGATGTAACAGTATCGAAAATCAATTGGATTTTTTTATGCAATAAGTAATTTTGATAGGTTATAAATTCCTACACAAAAAATAATAATCCACCAAAATCAACAAATTACTATTAAAAGAGAAAAGATTATAATAGCCTAGGGTGGTTGAGGCACACTAATTATGAATTTATGATACTCCCCTTAAGAAGGATACACCCCCTTCTGTAGTGTTCTTTCCCCAACATATAACGACCATGAGTTTTCTTCTGTACACTGAAGTAAGCTCACAAACCAATTGTAATTTTCCAATACTCAAATGATCAAAGAAACTCTATTACGATAGAAGTTCTAAAGATTGAGTTGTGCAAGAAGAAGAAGAAACAACAACCAGAATTAGCTAACATGACATTTATCATATCTGCCAAAGTTTGATTTTTACTTTCCGCAACTCCATTAATACGGTAAAATCCGTTGCTGAATCATTCCATGTGTTTCACAAAGCTCTTCCATTCTTATTGGTGCATATTCACCCCCCTCCATCAAACGTCAATATTTTTATTCTCTTCTGATTTTTTACTCGTGCTTTGAATTATTTGAACTTTCAAAAAATTCACTTTGCAAGTTAATTACATACACACGGTAGTAATATTTTAAAAAAACATCAAGAAAGGTTATGAAATATCTTTTGCCATCATGGGTTAGCACATTGTTTAAATTTTCAAAAAACTCACTTTTATGCGGTAATAATTTAAACTCACTTTTACACAGTATAAAATATCTTTTGCCACCATGCGTTAGCACATTATTAAGGCCTTAAGTGTCACCATGTATAAGCTATAATAAGATCTTGTCTCACTGACAACTAACATATGCAATTTTCTAGGTTGTTTGACTTGTACACAAATTTTACATTTTTTCTTGAGATTTAATATGTTGGAATGAGCTTTAAGCTCATCATTCTTCTGATGATTTTTAAATTAACATGCCCAAATTTACCACGCCAACTATCACAACATTCAATATTTACAACGGAAGAAATAATAGAAGTAGAATAAGCAACCTTATTAGGATCCAAATTCACTACCTACATTCAGACCATACAAATAAGCAGCTAAGTATCCTTCACCGATAAAACTATCATTCTTAAAAATGTGCATTTTAAAAAAGTATTATGGTGACCTCTTCAAAAACTAACCCTTAACTAATGGAATGTAACCTCAATGAGTTGGCCTGGTGGTAAAGGCTTGAAACTTAGAAGTATGCTTCCTCCTAGGTCTCAAGTTCAAAACTTCTCAGGTGCTATCAACTCTTTTGGTGCCAGTCCATATAGGACAAAATGTCTTGACTTTAATTGGGGCACCGGCAAGTGAACGGTGGGATTGGTCCTCTGAATACTAGTCAACATTAGGTTGAGAGTAATGCCCAGCCAGATACTTTGGCTATCAAAAAAAAAAAAAAAAGAATTTAAGTGTATAATACTTCAAAAGCAGGGGAGGTAACTGCAAATTCTAAAACCTCAAGGAGATTTCTGCAATTGTCACTTGGGGGAGATAAGTGCAATTTATCCTTTAAGAATTGAGAGTACATGACAATTTTGAAACCATGACGAACAAATAAAAAGGCGCTAACGAACTTCTTCTTAATGTCTCGAATCTAAAGTGATGATTTTATCTAAGGTCAACTCCAAACCAACTTTCCTTTTCCGTACCTAGCCAGACTCGTATTTCCCATACTTGCAGTTCTTGTGCCTGATTTCTAATAATAAAATGAGAAAATATTACTTTTAGAGGCACACATAAGCATTAGCACCTGAGTCTATAAACCGGTCATCTTTTGAGGTGAAAAGAATGTTTAACTCAAGGCTACCAAAAAATACATTTCAACATGGACATAGGAGTTTCCCCTACGGTGATAACATTAGCTTATAGTTTAGGAGCTACATAAGGACCATGAGCCTTAGGTGGTTAAAGCTTTGTGACAATAACACTCCTTGGATTTATAATTAGATTTCTTTTAACCCAACAAGGCAGAATCTTTTCTTGATTAACATTTTTGCCTTTTAGTTTATTACTATTGATGAGCTCGGATTTTCTTAGCAGTTGGTCTCTTAATGGATGACTTAATGCTCAGCCATTCAACGCTCAGTTATTTCGTACTTAGATGTTTAACATTCATCCTCTACACATGATTGCTTGATTTTAGTTGCTCGGTATTAAATTAACAACTAGTGCTCAGCCTTTCGAGAATTAAGTTGCGAGACAAAAGGAACCAATCTCGAGATCCACTCAGTAAGATCTCACGAATGAAGCCTGAGAGCACTCGAGATCCTAAAAATGGGGGCTTGGGTTACTAACCCGCTCCTCCAAAAAAAGAGATACGAATGTAATCGGGGGCCATCAAGCCTGCAAGATCTTTCGTTCTTCACCCTATAAAAGGGGTTGTTGAGCCAAGACCAAGGTACATTCAAAACTCTCCTTCTCCAAGACCAAGGGGTTGCATACATTATTTTCTCTCTCAATATCTAACTTGGTCGTCAGAAGATCCTTGGTAAAAAAGACACCCCTAGTCTTAGGACTTCTATGTAGGAACCCCCGCAGGAACTCAAGAGAGCACCATTCAATTTTTGACATTTTTAGTTTGGCTCCGCTTGTGGGAACAGAGTTTGAATTTTCCTTAAAAAAAATAAATTCCAATTCCACTAAATTAATGAAAGCACGATAATGAATACTAGTTCATTGTAACGCCCCGAATTATTGGAGACGTTAATTTAAAGTAATTTACCATAAGCTCATTGAATTCTCATTTCTTAGTCAAAATAAAATTCGATTACATTCATCCAACTTAAAGGAAGTTCACTAGAGATTTGAAAATAAGAGTTTGAAATAAATCTAGGTGAACCAGGGGGCTATGTCATCCTTCTCGAAAGTACTGTCGTTGAACCTGGGTAAGAGGGCTTAACAACATCATCTTCGACACCTGGCATGAAAGGCCAGGAACAGAGAAATTGCACCATGAGCGATTGACGCTCAACAAATAAAATCTACCCTTAACCCCAAATTTATATCTTTTCTCAGAGCTCCTTGATCTCTGCTTCTTGTGCCCCAAAGTCTTGTGTATGGGCTACCCAAACCGCAGCTGGGGTGATGTTTCTCTCAATGGGGTGGTTGTTGACCTCTTCTTCCACAAGTATCTGACCTAGCCCCTGGTTCTTAAGATCCTCTCTCTGGCCTTTCGCCGGCACTCAATTGTTGCACCAATGTCTAGTTCTGCTCCACCAAGGTTGCTACCAGAGGGGTGAGGTTCTACACCTGCACCTCTAATGGGTTCTCATTTTATGGGGCGTCGACTCTTTGTCCTGCATTGAGGGAGGTGTTTCCCTTGTGTCTTCGCCTCATGGTTGATCTCTTACTCACCATCATCTTCGGCGATTAATGAGGTGATTTTATTTTGAGTGAACAGTTGTTCCCATAGACGGTGCAAAACCGATGATGCCAAAAAATGGTTGAACGCTTTTAAGATCTGCTTCTTGCTCCTAGTCACAAGTATGGTGACCTAGGGTGGTGGTTGTCCAGTCGTGGACCCTTCAACAATCAAATTAGAACATACTTAGGAGCAAAAGAAATTGTATCAAGATTGATAGGTGGGGATAAATTGCATACCCTGTTTTGTAACCGCAAAGAGATATTAATACCCCTGGAAGAAGAGGTATCCTAGCTAGGTAGATTGTTGCCGTTATTGGCACCTTGATCTTGTCTTGAGAGATCCATGCATTGATCCTACGGGCGCCACCTCTGGAATGCCGGGGAATTTGAAGCGTTATTTTTGGGATCTCATTGGTGGCCTGGAGTGGACACTCAGGATAGTCTCTGCCCTTTGCTTTCGTGCTGCCTAGAGAGAATTCGAGTAGAACTCAATCTGACCATAGGTATGCATGGCAGGCCGGTCGGTCAAATAGTGCTCCGAGGAGTTTTTGGTTGAATTGCGGATTTATTGGTCGATTTGTCGGCTCAGGGTTAGATTTGAATTTATCATATATAAAACAAGATAAGTTTACGTTTTATGTAGATAGAGATAGGGCTAATAATTTGGAAAAGTAGTAGGAGAACAATCCTCAATAGAAAGAAAAATAATCAGCGTCGGTTCATGAGTTTTGCAATAAAAATAAAGTGAAGGACATATTGAACCCGTGATATTTATTTTTTGAGTTTGATGTCAGCCAAATGGAACTAGGTTGGTTGTTAGCTAGGGGTACTTACGCGTGAAACCCGTATTCCAAACTTGGTGGTGTATACAGATTAGGTAATGACGAGTTCAAATTCTGGATCCTAATTAAAGGTTTCCTAACAATTTACCTAATGGAATTATTAGGGAAGATGACAGCTTTAAATACTCAATTGCGACTTTATTATTCAAATCAAAATCATTGATGAGGGGACAATTGTTCGCATCATTCAAAAATTGATAGGTAAGCCACCTGATAAAAGTTATCAGACCTGATTGGAGGCTCTCCAATTTTTTTTGTGTAAGAGACAACTCAAAAAAAATACTAATATATTACTAGGTTACTTCTAATATTCAAGTGCTTTATTCAGACCAAACTTTTTCCAGAAATCATTAGGTGGGTGCCTCTGCCTCATCATCACATCTGCAAGTCTCACATTGTGTAATTATTCAATTGTCTGTGACTACAAACAAGAATAATTCTAGTTACAAACTTGTCATTAGGAATGGCAATGGGATAGGTTGAGGATATATTTCATTTCTATTATTTCTCAAGTTTGAAACTTTGACACCTCTAAATATATGTTATCCCCCACCGTGAATATTTTAAACACTTAATCTTTATTTGAAATAGGAATTAGATTTTTCTCGTTCCCTTCTGTCCTCGTTCACTTTGTCAAAATCAGTACTTCTTGCCTCTAAATTTGATTATTTTCCTTTTTATTTTTACATGTCTTAAAATATTTGTTCAATTTTAAATTTGACTTGTGAAAATTCCCTTCATGCCCTCTGTCTTTTAATAAATCACACATTGAAAAATGTGTTAAAAAATTAAAGATATTTTTGGAAAGTTAATTTTTTTAAGAATAATTATTTTGTTCTCTTAATATGTTTGAATTTAAAAAATAGACACAAATAAATTGGGACGGAGGGGAATAATTATTTTACAGCCTCAAAATATATGATATTAATGAAAAGACAGCATCCTTTTTCATTTTGCACCATTGGGTTAAAGAAAGAATAACATTAGCACTATAAATTTGAAAATGCTATCTTGAAACAATATAAAGACTAGAGCTTAGAGAAAATAGATAGATTATATATAGGTGTTGTGTATAATGTTTATATAAACGAATGAAAGAATATATTTAGGCGGGTTCGATGGCTGTGGTATATGAGTCTGTCCTCAAACCCAAATCCTACATCTTCCAAGTTCATATCCGAACAAAAACTGAAAAAGTTATTAATTTTGTACTGGCGAGCGTATCGATTTTATTACCGGTACAGTACGTATTAGTACTCGGGTGTACTAGTGTACCGTTTTGGGTTTTCGCTAAAAATTAATATACATTTCTCAAATAATATTTTTTTTTAACAAAACATCAAATTGAATATATAAAAAAACGGCTCACAATTTAAAAATAAATCACCAAAGATAAAGTGAAATGATTTTAGTCTTAAATTTTGTCTAATTATCTAAAAATAATAATTACTTGAAATTTAAAAAACAATTACGGACTAGTACGGTATGACTTTGTACCAACTAATATCGGCTGAAACAATACGGAACAAATCAAAACGATAACTGAAAAGATATATCGGTGATCCGCCGATATCGCTACGAGACTAATACAAAATGTACTTACGGGTACAGTATGTAGGATTGATAGCTTTTGTATAGAGGTTACCTCGCCTATAATTTTTTAATTGAATGTATTCAACAACTAATAGATTTAAGTAAGATTGGTGACTCTTGCTATGATTACCTTATATTAGAGATTGACGCCTATGTGTCAAACTTTGTTAAAGGGTGAATAATACTCATACTTTTCGACAAATAATGTTTTGATACACAGTACTAGGCCTAATTTTTCTTTTGCAGGTTTTGTGTAATTTTTTATTTTGTGTCAATTTGTTAAGGGTTATTGATTCGCTTCAATAAGAGATTTAAAAAAAATAAAACAATAAGAATTAAATTTAAAAAAAATTAGAAAAGACAAAATAAATACAAAAAAATCTGTCCATTTAAAATTATTTTTTATTTGAAGAATTGTTTCACTTTTAAAAATAATTTTTTCTATTTTAGATTTTTTGTTTTGTTTCATCAAGTGCTGATCTTCTGCACTAAAGCCAGTTTTTACTTTTTACTTTTTACTTTGGAATACTTGTTCTCCCTGTTCAAAACTTCTGCTAAACAATAAAGCCTTTTGACTTTTGAGCACCCACCAATCCTAAGAAAATAAAATAAAAAAGAGAAAAAAAGACTCTTCACCAAATTCCCAAATACTTTAATGTAAACAACTTCCCTCTTCACCAAATTTCAAAAAGAAATAAAGTTAGTTCCTTGGCACCCACTTCAGGGAGGACCTTCCCATGTACCTATAAATATATCCACCCCTCCCATGAGGTACCCCTGCCATATTAGTTCCTTCCCAGTGAATCCACTCCTTCATTCTTTTATTATTTTATGGTGCTCAATGTTTTGAATTAGTATTACCAAATCTTGTCTTACCAGATACATTCTTCAATTCGGCTTATATAAAAATCAGATAGCTAGCATTTGTTGTTACAACTTCAATTCCACACAGAGAGAGAGAGAGAGAGAGCAAGAAGAGAGATTCATGTCAGAAACACTAAAGTATCCGGCGAAGAATGAAATGGGTTGTGGTTTCATTTCAGCAATTGTCAATCGAACCTTCAGGCAGCAGAAAAGATCCTTGAAACAACCGCTTCCCAAAAACGGCAACAGAAGTGCAGTCAATTCTCCAAGCACCGAAAACGTTAGGAAACGGCAATGTGAGGCTGTTCAATCGGGTAAGCCCCAACCTCCTTCAAAAGTAGACCAAAAACCAAGTACAAGTAGAAGGCCCTCAGATGCCACGAGGACTTCAACATCATCATCCAACAATTCAGGCATAAAAAAGGCTTCAAAAGTTCCAGAAATTGAAAATAATACAAAAACAAAAAAAAATGAGCCAACTGGCGAGCTGAGTCTGGTCGCCGGGAACCACCGCAAATCAGATTCCAGTGGGACCTTTTTCCGAGCTTCTTCTGGCAACATAATGCTACTAGGCCCGTTGGGTAATTTGAAGCAGCAGGGGAGAAATTATAATACATGGGATAAAGGCCCGAAAGTGGTGAAGAAATTAGACCCTGAAGTGGTGAAGTGTATGGGGAATGAGAAGTACAAGCAGGGGAGATTTGAGGAGGCATTGGGATTGTATAATCGAGCAATTTCACTTGATTCGAATAAGGCATCGTATCACAGCAACAAAAGCGCTGCTTTGATTGGTTTAGGGCGGTTGATTGAGGCGGCTGTTGAATGCAGAGAGGCTGTTCGGATTGAGCCTTCTTACCTCAGAGCTCATTTTCGACTCGCCACACTTTATCTCAGGTATCTAATCTAACCTTACCTTACCCTACGGGTCTCATGTTCTAACTAAGGACCTAGGGCTTCTCCATATGGGTTAGTGATTACCAATCCTCATTTTCGTTGTCTCGTTAAAATTATGGGTCAGTTGTATGTATATGAACAAATCAAAATTTTAATGACAGGATTTTAAAATAAATTTCACGATAAGCTTGTCTGAATCACTTAACTACTAATATCTCATCAGTGTAATATGAAAAAATTATCTAGTTTATGAGATGAACAAAATAAATTGGCCGTATCATATAGATGAAAAACGCAATAACCTCATAATAATAAAGAGCACAACAACCTGTCTTGGCCTATGTTCTTAAGTTATATTTTCTTCTCAACAAATTTTTAAAAAAAAAAAATGACACGTTGGCTATAAATTTTAAGGATGATGGGCCAATAAGCAATTTCCTTCTTTTCTTATCTTTTTCTTTTGCTTAAAATCCACAGGCATACCTGCTCTCAAAATTAAGATTCAGTATTTGTAGAAGTGACTCATACTGTAATTATACTTGTGTGGATATACATGTTCCGAGCATTAAAAATATATATTTTGTCTCACTATTATTGGAAGTCTATACTTCATTTATCATTTTTTTTTATTGACAAGTCAGTATTCCTTAATACTCGCAATAAAAAAATCATCAAGTTGATGTCATATTTTTAGTAAAATGGATATTATAAAAGCAAAGGAATTTAAGAGGTGTGGATCACCTGGTGATCATGTGGTCATTCAATCAAAATGGCCTATGAGACCACACTAAATGAAGATGGAAGACAACTTAAATTGTGCATTTTTCTTGTTAAATAGCTAGAGTGAGCCGTGTAGATGTTAACTGATCAAGAGAATTGAACATGCGTGTCAATAGAAATAGTGACAATTATTCCTTACCAAAATCGCATGTGTTATAAAAACTGTAGAATTTAATAAGAACAGAACACCAAATATAGAAATGGTAATTTCTTTTGTAACTGTGAAGAAATTGACAAGTTTCTTACAATCACTTCTCTCACTCTTACAATAGTTGCTCTCTCTCTCTCTCTCTGTTTTTTAAGTTAATGGGATTAAGAAATGAAGTCCTATTCATAGAAGAAGATTTAGAAAAATATTGGATCATCTGAGCAAATTAAAACTCGTGGTGTTGTTCAGCCAATCAAGAAGTGCCGTGTCGTCTGAGCAATCAAAAAATACTTCACTTTTTTCTTTTTTTTTATCTTGTGATAAAATTTGAATCTTTTTCTCAATTGGACAAAATCACGTGGTCTTATAAAAATTAAAGAAATACATAAGCACATAATAATTTATGCAGGAACTTCGGAAAAACAATTGGACTCCAGGACCAACTTATATATTATCATTGGAATGTTTGTCACAATCTTAGGAATTGAAAAAAGCCAGCGCATTTGTCACGTTTCCCTTTAATACTGAAGAACCTTAAGGTACACTTAAAAGTATAACTACATGTGTTGTGTGTAACAGATTGGGTGAAGCAGAGAAAGCAATGCATCATTACAAGTATTCAGGCCTCAAGGAAGACGCTAAAGACATTGCCAAAGCTCATGCTCTGGAAACACACATCAATGGTTGCACCAAGGCTACAGATCTAGGAGATTGGAACTCATTGCTGAAGGAGACCCATTCCGCCATATCCTCTGGCGCAGATTTAGCTCCAAAGGTGAACTCACTGCCTCAGTAGTCAGTACACCCCCTTCCTTCACATATTAGTACCAAAATATACTAATTATCCCTGGTTTAACTTTGTTTCCAATGAAGATACATGCTATGCAAGTTGATGCATTGCTGAAGCTCCGTAGGCACCAAGAGGCTCACGATAAATTTCAGAAACGACCCAATTTCGATATTGATTCTTGTACTCGCTTCTTTGGAACAGCGTGTGGTGCTTATTTACTAACCGTTCGAGCGCAGGTCGATATGGTCGTTGGAAGGTGAGTAAACAAATCTAGAATACTACAGAATCAAAAGGAGAAACACTAGTAATTGTTACTTTGGGCTGTTTTACACTCTGTTAATCTTGGTATTTAGACTCTCCTCTGGTGTTGAGAAATTTGGAGAACAAATTAAATGGCCTGATTGATCTAGGACTAAATTTCAACTACTTAACAATTGTAATTAAAACCAACGCCATTATATTAATTGAAAATCTTGGGTTTGCTAGGTTTGAGGATGCTGTGGCTTCCAGTAAGCAGGCAGTGCGGCTTGATTCATGCGAAAAGGTAAATGCAGTTGATAAGAGGGCTCAAGCTGTGGCATTGGCACGTTCAAATGGTAACCAGCTTTTCAAGGCCTCGAATTTCTCGGAAGCCTGTGCTGCATATAGTGAAGGACTAGAACACGACCCTTGCAACTCAATTTTGCTATGCAACAGAGCAGCTTGTCGTTCTAAGTTGGGCCAATTCGAGAAAGGAGCAGAAGATTGCACTGCAGCCCTAACTGTTAGGCCTTCTTACAGCAAGGCCAGATTGAGGAGGGCCAACTGCAATGCCAAGGTGACTGAACCTAGCGCATTGCATAATTCTCGACGAATACTTAAAAACTAAACTGCAATTTCAAGTCTAATTATAAACTTGTCAAAATTCATGTGTGAATCTATGTTTTGATTTTTGTTCTGACTGTTGAGCTTGTTTGATTAGCTTGAGAGGTGGGAGGCTGCGATTCAAGATTACGAGGCATTGACACGAGAAACTCCAGGAGATGAGGAGGTACGCAAGGCCTTATTGGAGGCCCGAATTCAGCTCAAGAAACAACATGGCCAACATACAAAGGACATGGTGTCTGGTTCTAATTTGATATTCATCTCTAGTAATGAAAGCTTCAGACACTTTGTAACTGCACCTGGTAACTAGTTAAATCTTTTATTTTCTCCTTCCAGTCAAATATTAAAAGTACACACCAAGCCTTCATAGAGTGAACTCATAAATATATAGCATCAATATAGGTATACATTGTGTTTCTATGTCTTACCTATTAATTAAAACGGACCTTGCGTTACATTTTGATATACTGATTGGATAAAAAATCTGTATGTGCATTGATCGATTCCCCATATTTATTTTTCGATATTCAATTTTCTGCTTGGTACAATTTTTTTGCCTGGAACTTATTTAAAATATTCTTGATTTTTTGCTATATATAATTGGATACTCTTGATACTGTTATGCTACAACAACTTGTACCTTAACCGTTATTGCCCCACTAGAACAATCGCACGTATGATGTTTCAGATTAATCGAGCTAATTGTCATTTCCAAATGGCAGGGATGTCTGTGGTGCTATTTTGTAACAAAACACGCCACAAGCACATGTTTCAGCTCATGGAACAAGTCTGCAAAGGGTTCCCATCTGTCAACTTCCTCGAGGTATCTTTTCCAAATATAAAGAAAAGGTTCAGTTTCCATACCTAAATCATGAAATCGAAAATGATCGAAACAATAAAAATTCAGTTTTTAAAATATTTGAGTGATCCTAACAGTTTTTTTTGAACATTAATTGGTTTGGATTGGTGAAATCAGGTGGATATTGAAGATCACCCTTACCTAGCAAAATCAGAGGGTGTGAGCTCCATTCCAGCATTCAAGATTTACAAGAATGGGTGTAAAGTAAAAGAAATTTTAGGGAACAACAGGGAGTTGTTGGAAAACACAGTGAAATTGTACAGCAGCTAAATCCCCCAAAAAAAAAAAAAAAACACTACAAGTTTTGAGTATTATTTGATGGGTGCAAAGGAAGGAAAAATGTTAATAGAAAACGGAAAAGAAAAGGAAGATGGTTCAAGAAAGTCTCAGTGGATTAAATTTAAAAAGGAAAGGCGAGGAGGCTTCTTTTTTTCTTATTCAATAATATTTGTGTACATTGCCTTTATTCTCTCTCCCCACCTCTGTTCTTTCTCACCGGTTTAACAAAAAGCTAGTGGATTACTTAAATATTTATTTGGGGAATTGCACCGGGGTTTGGTTACATTATTCCACTACTTGTACTCCTTAATTGGCCATATGACTCTGGTTGGTGTGGATAAACGGAGTTCTCTTCCAAAATTCTGGTTTTAGTACATGATTCTCTCTCTCTCTCTCTCTCTCGTATATTAGTAATTGTTTGGAATGGTCAATTCTATGGTATGTTGTTCAATGTAGAAGATGGGTCAAGAAAGTCTCAGTCCTGCCGAGCACATTTCTTTTGAAATCTCTAGACCTTTTAATATGACAAACGTAAACGTATTGTGTTAATAGACTCCGACACGCCTCAAAGGCAGTGAATAACTACTCATTTATAGTCTTGTAAATTCTCAAGCCTGAAAACTCTCAATCCTCAACACCATTTGGGCTGAACTCTGCTGGACTCAAACCTAACATTGGTTATTGGGTATTCCACACGAATTAGTTGGCCTTCACAATATGTCGAGTCGAGTCGAGTCCTTATTTCTGCCCGTGAGGTAGAATTCACACACTTCACGAAGAAACAGAACTCACTCTTTTTCCCCAAATGTTGCCATTCCATGATTTTTTTTTTTCTAAGGACAATTTTTGGGTGAATTAACCCATTGAATTTAGACTCATTTAATTTTTTAGTTAAGATTCAATGTTTCTAAAGTTAATAATTACAATCTATTATTTTTAAAACATTAATAGATTAGGTCATTTGATTGACAAAATTACCCTTATTGTCCTTATTATTGTCTGGGTTTCGCCTAATTCCTTGTCTCTCTTCCATCATTGTTGATTGTGTGTTGAGTCAAAAGTCAAAATTATATTAATAAAAACTTAAAATTAACTACCACTCCAAAGAATAATGGTTAAGTCCGAGTATCGATCCACACAGACAAAATGGTTAAGTCGCGATTAATTCAATTATTTCCTAAATTAATTCTATTGAAAAATGATTTGGTTTGATTGTTTGGATTGTAAAATAATTAAACTAAAAAATAAAAAATAATTAAATTGAGTGAAATCTAGTGAGAGAAAGTTTAGGATTTCGAACTCACCCCGACCGCATAACTAGGCAATGTACATGTTAGGATTTCTATTCAAATCACACATATTCAAGAAGATAAAGGAGTTGTTAACTGACATTGACTATCCCATAGCACAGATCGTCTCGCTAGTACAATCCATCTCATTCACGAGTTGTCTAGTGGCACGATATGTCTTACATGTCTAATCGATCTTAGTTAACCAAGCACGAACGAAGAAAGCAATTGATTAATATGATATTAGAGAGTGTTAAAAAATCGAACGAATAACGTTCAATTCCAC
>JABCMJ010002872.1:0-15077 GCA_014822125.1 Arbutus unedo
CGATCATCAATATTTGATCAGAAAATAAGAGGTCCTTATTTTAGCAAAGTGAGGGATCCCTCAATAGAAGCTTCCTCATATATATATATATATCTATCAACACAAAAAATATATTTTTCGATGTAAGACTAGGCAACCTTTCACCTTTCCACATACTACATATGGAGCATAATATATGGGAGCATAGTGTATGAGAACTTGGCGTATGAAAGCATAGTTATGAGAACATTCCTTATGAGAGCTTAGTGTTCTAGAGCATAAGCGCATGCGATCATAGTATACAAGAGCATTGTAGCTAGGTTAGATCGAGAGTAACGATTTTGAGATTTAGGAACTATTAAACTCTGATATATCTCTTATTGGTTTATTTCTACACTTACGTGAATTATGTACTTAACTTTCATCCTATCATTCCATTCATGTAAGGAGATTGTGCATTTTTTATCATATTGAGTGTTGCAATTCACAGATGTTATGTTGTCCCTTGTAATTCAATACCAAATGAAAATGGAGATATATTTTTAGATGACATTACTGCTAAAGTAGTCGAGGCAAAATAGATCGAAAAACTTTAGTTGTACAAGTAGATGTTAGACGACTCTATATTTTTTGTAATGTCTTTTTTGAAGAAATCTCATGTCAAATTTTATATGGAAAGCTTTCTCGATATTATTCTGTTTGTAATATTTTACAATTTTTGTACTGAACTATTTTTGTTATTAAAACTTATAAGTTATTTTTTTCATTTTTTTAAAAATCTTTCATCGGTGAATCGAATTTTCAGAGCATTATATCAACACTTATCACCCTAATTTAATAGGGAGGGAGACTCTGCTAGATAATTTCAAAAGTAAAACAGGTTAGAGTATCTTCCAAAAATAGAAGAGACATCAATATGCTTATCAAAATTTTTGGAAAGCTTAGTGTAATTTATCCTCATAAATTATTTTACTTAGAATATTGCATTTTGTTTGACGTAAAGACAAAAAGGTGTTTAGGGGGACGACATTACATCCACTACTACACGGGCACATTTTATACACAGGGACCAATTTCCACATAATAAACTTCAACAATGATGCATGTGAATAACATAGATTCTCACCCATCAAGACAGCGAACCAACAAACAAACAATTAATTTAAGACATACAGATTCAAAAACCCTAATTTTATGAAGAAATCCAAACGAATTATTCAAAAAAAATTCTTGTGGATTGCGTCCTCCGCTTGTCTCAACTAATCTGCAGGTCGCAAATGGTCCAATTTCTAACCCTAGATGCTGCCAAGTTCCTCCGCGTTTTGTGTTGTGTTGAAGAATGATCAGGGAATGGAACTCTGGAATAATAAATAAAGGGACTCT
Organism: Arbutus unedo; assembly: GCA_014822125.1. Taxonomy (NCBI): domain Eukaryota; kingdom Viridiplantae; phylum Streptophyta; class Magnoliopsida; order Ericales; family Ericaceae; genus Arbutus; species Arbutus unedo. The sequence goes on from JABCMJ010002872.1 coordinate 1,363, forward strand.
TTAAACGAAGGGCACATGATAATATAAGTGAAATGACAGTTTTACCCTTAAATAGAAGAAAAAATTCGCACATGACACTTATTTTGTACAGTTTAAGAAAAGCAAAATTAGTTCTTCCATTTATTTCTCCATTCTTTTGGTTGAATTTTAGTATTTAGCATCACTCTTTTATTTATACAGCAGTTTCTTGAACCGTACGTGCTTAATTTTTTGTGTTGAAGAATCAATAATTTTTTTTGTTCACCCTACTGATGGATCACCTTCGTAGCCGTTTTGTTCCTATGTGACAGTGAATGTACATGGGAGCGGGCCTAGAGTGTGTGATGTGCATGCACAACACACGTACTTTGCAAATACTATTTGGTTTGTCAGATTCAATTATTTGATCTGAATCGTTTATTTTTTTAATCTCTATAAATATGATTTCCAATTTGTTTTTTTTAAATCTTCTATAGCTAATTTTTTTTTATCAATATAGGATATGTTTTGATGACATATCTACTAATGTATGATCAATCATATTTTTTTTACAGGGAATACCTACTAGCTAGGCGAGACGGAAGAAAGTAAACAATTAGATCAAATGATTGGACCTCGGATGGACCCGATGATGACCGCACAATACGTGTATTGTGTATTGCAGTAAAACACATATACTTAAAGTTATCAATTTCGTATCGGCAAACGTATTATTTTTATTACTGATAAGGTATGTACCAGTAGTGGTGTATACCGTTTTGAATTTATTGATAAAAAACAATATACATTTTTAAATAATATTTTTTAACAAAAAACATATTTAAAATATAATATAACGTCTCGCAACTTAAAAATAAATTACCAAATATAAAAGAAGATAATTTTAGTTTCAATTTATGTGCAATTACTTAAAAAATCATCAATTGAAAACTAAAAAATATATTGTATAGCCTAGTACAGAACACACCGAAACATGACAGAACGGTGGCCTAAATGATACATGGGTGAGTCGGTACTGCTATGAGGTTGGTACGGTACGAGACAGATAATTATGCATACACTATGTAGATTTGGCCTAACTTCTTTTTTTTTTTTGGATTATTTGTCTTTATTCAAAAAATTTCGCATGTGTTATTTTTTCGTCAAGGTTTAGTGAAATATTGGTTAGTCTCGAACCTCAATGAGAGATTTTAAAAGAGTAAAAAAAAAAAATGAAAAAAATTTAAAAAGTTGAGAAAAAATAAAAATAATTTAAAAATATCTATTTATTTGGAATTATTTTCGTTTTAGTAAAAAATCTAAATTGTTTTTTCATATTTTTATTTTTAAAATTCATCTTATTAAAAAAATTAATAATTTATAAAAATTAATGAAAAACTAACTAATGCGAAAAATTTAAATAAAAAAATAACATAAATACGCGAGGCCAGTGCATAGAAAGAGAATAAAGTAGGTGTCGTGAAGATCTAAAAAATCTGAATTTTATAGTGCACGTAAAATGATTCAGATTCTCTTTGATATCTGACAAAAAAAAAACCAGAGAATCCGACAAAATGAACCATTGATCATTAGTTTTATGACTCAAACTAAACAAACAAGAAATTGTTTAATCAAATAATACGTTTTTTCTTATGAAGGAATAATACTTATCTTGGTCCAAAACTTATCTTAACAAAATAAATTCTAAAGCTAAATTTTTTAATCAAATAATACTTATCTTTGTATATGATATGGATAAATTCTACTAGATTTTTCAAATAAGCAAAAAAAAAAGCTAAATTTATTTTGAAAACTATATCGAATTGGACAATTGGGTCTCAAAAATAGTTCAACAGTTAATGTCAATTTCCTAAAAAACAAATCACCAAAGTATTACCATTGCAATAATTATGTCAAACTAAACAAAAAATCTGGATATCCAGATTATCTAACTACATCAATTTTGTTCAACGTTACTTCAGTGTTGCTATATATTTTTACTCACTTTGAGTGAAATCCATGCATTTTGTCCAAATTAATTTGTTAGAATTTTTTTTTATAAAATTGAACTTAATCAGGTATGAATAAGTATTTAATGATATCTGATTAAGTTAAATTTTTATATTGCATTCTAACAAATCAATATAAACAACATAAATGAATTAAAGTGAAATTTCAAAAAGATCTCAGCATCTACTTGCGGGTATGTGCAAGGTTCTTGGTCTGCCAAAATATTCTTGGACAAAAATAACCCTTCAAATTGAGCTAAATACCTAATTAGCATACAATCGTTAGGAAAGTCACCTGCAACGTATCAATCATATTGTTGTTGGTTAAAAGGGGGAGTATATGACTAAGTCACCACAAGTGTGGACTGAGGTAAAAAAAAAAAAAAAATGGAGCTCATTCCTGATTCATAGTTGTTATTAGGGAAAATATTTTAAAAATAGAAAGGACAAGAAATAGTCTTAAATCAGTAGGAAAAAGTTATGAAATATTTTTTAAAAAATAGAAAGTACAAGAAATAGTTTTAAATCAGTGGAAAAAAGTTATGAAATAGAGGAGTCGTAGAACTTTGTAAATAAATATCATAGGCATGAAAAATGAAAAGGGTGAAGGCCAAAATACACCTTTAGGTTAGGGTACAACAAGTTATTATTTAATCATTTGGTACAAGTTGGTTTATTATTAAGTTATACTTATTTAGAAATAAGTCAGTTAATTGTTTAGTACAAAATGGTTAACCATTAAGTACAAGTGATGTTGTATTTTTAAGAGCAAGTCTTGTAATTACCTAGGAACAAGTTAGTTAATCATGTGTCTCTTTAGAACAAGTCACCCGGAGTAAGTCAGTTAATCATTGGTGCAAGATGGTTAACCATCAAGTGCATATCATGTTGTCTTTTTAGAACAGATTCTTTAATTACTTAAGAACAAGTCAGTTAATTATCTGGTGCAAGTTAGTTGATCATCAAAAAGTAAATCTTCATAAGGTACAATTTGATTAATCATCCGGTGCAAGTTTTCTAAATAATTAGGAGCAAGTCAAATAAATAATCATTAGATACAAAATGCTTAACCATTAAATGCAAATCTTGTAGTATTTTAAAATGAATATATATAGTTAGTATGATTTAGGAATTAATTAGCAAAGAAATCTCAATCCCTTAGCCATGAGGTTACAATATCCGACTAAACTAATTTGCGTTGGGTCCCTAATGAAAATCTCCATTGATCAAATCGTGTACCACAAACGTGGCATGCGGGAACAAATTCTTCATTGGCGGGTGCAATAATTCCACCACTACTCCTTCATTGACTGAAACAAACAAAGGGTTTACAGTCTGAAACTGAAATAAAAACAACACACCTTTTTTGACTTATTAATCCCCACGAAGAAAGAGAACTGTACAAACGCTGCAGTGATGGTTTCAGAGAAGAGAAAGTTTATGTATAGAGATCCGGATACAGATGTGTTTGGATTTGTCGAATGTACATGGGGTTCTTGATAATTTAAGAGTTTCATGTGCATCCGACAGTGCCAAACTCATCTGTGTCCAGATCTACATCCGTAATGTCTGTGTTCGTAACATTTTTCTTCGGAGAAAGTATGGGGACTTTTAGCACTTACACTAAATAAGCTGTTGGATTGCTAATCAAATTGACGGCAATCTGTTAGAAACTACGCCAAACCAAACAACCTTATCGTATTGGTCTTTCTTTTCCTATTTTAAGCCGCCACCAACCAAGATATTATTTTTGGCTAGGTTATGAATTTTAAGATTATTGTGTTATGTATTTTATGATTTTATTTTGCTACGTACTATCTTTATTTGTTACGATTTTTTGTGGTGTTTGTTATGTATTATTTTGGTGTAGTTGTGAATAAATAGATATTTTGTGACACTCCAATCAGACTGTGGTGCCAGCTGTGAGACCGAGTAGTTTGAAGAGAGAATTTCTGTTAACGTTTGAATGAGTAGTCAAGAATTTCACATCACTTGGTAGATATAAGTTCAATGTTACATATAATAAATCATAATTCTTTATTGTACAAGCCATTTTAAAACTGTGAAAACGTCAAAAGTCAGTAGAATTTTCCAATTAAGTGTGCCATGTAACGTCTTATGTAAATCACTGACCCAATAACTTATTGGAATCTAATCACATGACCCAAAATACTTAAACTCAAGTTAGTAATAGTAATATACATGGTTCATTAATTATATACTCAAAATCACTCATGTAAACTTTCGATGTGGGACGAGGTGTCACATGCCCGTATTACAGTAATGCAGGAATGAGTAACCTACTAAGAAGTTCACAAAATTTGAACGATCAAAACGAATAATATTATACAAGGTAGGAGTGAGACGTTACATGCCAACGTTACCCTACCGAAATGTTACGAACTATTTTGAGCCGTTATAAAAATATTTAATATAAATTACAAATCATTTTGGTTAAATTACATAAATATCACTTCCATATAAAATATATTCACATATGTTTATTTTATTAATATACGGGTACTTGGGATAACTGATGGTGTCCGCCGCTACCCGACCAACTATACCTAAGTTTGAACACCGAATTCATACCCACTTCTTTCTAATTTGCCTGTTTCACGTAATTTAACTCATATCAGCCAAACAAACTTAACGGAAACAGTACACCTTCAAAATTAATTTGAACAAGTCATTCAAACGGATAGAACTCTGAATAATTGATGTACGATTTCAATATACTGATGTTCTATTAATTTTAAGGAATTGACTTGATGGTTAAAATTTGAAACTTAGAGATATACTTTCTTTTAAGTTTTAAGTTCGAAACATCTCAAGTATTATCAACTGTTATAAGGTCAATTTATACAGGACAAAAGCCTTGATTTTAAATGAGGTCCTCACAAGTGGATGTTGAGATTGGTCCCCTAAAAAAGAGTCGATATTAGATCGGGAGTAATCTCAAGACTAGCCGAATACTTTATCTATAAAAAAGAATATTGAAGTTCTATTATGTTTTGCAATTTGAGAAGTTTAATATTGATCCTTATTTTTCATAAACATATAAGATATTGATAAACGTAGATTCTAAGGGGGTTGATCTCTAGTAGCCAAGTCTGAGACTTATAAATTTGCTCTCTTCTAAGATTTTATATTGAAGACCTCTCACATGGTAGTAAACAGTGTAAATGGTCTCTTAGAGATTAATCGAAATGCACGTAAGTTAATCCGAACACTTTGACTTATTAAAAAAATATATTGATAAATATATTTTTTCTTCATAGATAATAGATTATTTCATGGGTATCCTGGTAATAATTTAGGAAATTATAACTATATATATATAGATGGTATATGCATGCGCAAAAATGTGTATTAGATCACCTCTAACATATGCTTCAGTACAATTTATCATTAAGAGTACTGTATTTTGATCCATCACTTGATAATTTGAAGAATGAGATTTTATAGTATACTCTTTCAATTTTTAATTTTTTGAGGATTGATTTCATCTTCTACTGCGGGAGACTAATTAAAGTTAGATTAAATTCCTATAAAACTAGAATTGATAATAACTAAATAAATTTAAATTAAATTTTAAAAGAGAACAAATCGTTAAATTTCAAATCTTAATTACCGGTCCTTGATTGAATTACGGTTTCTCAAAAACTAAGATCTGTTTGGACGGTCAAATTGCAATAGTTATCATATATTATGATAATGAATACTGTCAGAGTGACATGTGCAATTGTATGTACATGATTTATCTTATGTTATTTTTAGTTTTTTGGCAGGTTGTTCTTGGTTTTATTTTTTAAATTAACGTGCGTCTCAGTACTGTCAGTCATTACCTTAATTCGTCACATTTTGTATAATAACCCAAGATATGTGTCTCTCACGTGCTATAGCACAAACAATGAGGCAGTAGATCACTAGGTTATATCTGGTACATGTAATCTTCAAAAAACTTGATAATTATTAAACTAATTAGTTGTACATTGTTGTCACTCACATATTTTAGTAACAATTTCCGGGTAAGTCAAAATAAGGAATTCGAAAAACAAAATAATTAAAATTAAATCGTTTTGTCTGTACTATACGCACACTACAAAAATACTAGCTGCATTACTACGAATCCATGATTTTGAGGTGACCTTTGGTCCCTGTTCCTTAAATTTATGCTAGAATAGGTTCCTCTTATGTTAAAAACTAAAGCTGTCAAACTTTGGCAGTCAAACAAATCATGCAAAATGCATAAAATTCTGATAACGGCTCACCATAAGTGAATATTGGGGTTCTAATTCCCATAGTAAAAAATCTTGCCTTTAGAAGTGAGACAAAAATTAAAAAAAAGAAGATTAGGTCAAAAGTTCATAATAGTGGATTTTTAGTTCAATAAATTCATCTCGAACTAAATTACGGGCAAAAATTTTTTTAGCAGTTCTAAAAATATTCTTCTAGTAAACACGCAATAACATTATCTATTCATTAGATATAAAATTAACGATTTCATTAGATATAGTTACTTATTAGTGTTTACCAGTTAACATTATCTGTTACTTTTAATAAATATCTTAACAAATAACTTTATCTGTTACTATTTATCAATCAACATTTCCGTCAATTTAAACAAATACCTTAACAAATAACGTTATCTGTTAGTTTTCAAAATAATAATGTTATTAGATAAAATTATATATTTTATGTTTCCTAATTTAATTAATAGATATATCAAACTAACATATAATGCTATATGACTTGCGTATTAAGAAAATAACTTTATCTTTTAGTTTTGAAATGATAATTTTATAAGATAAAGTTACTTGTTAGTGTTTATTAGTTAACATCATCTGTCGCTTTTAACATGTACCTTAACAAACAATGTTATATGTTAGTTTTCGAAATAATAATATTATCAGATAAAATTATCTCTTCATGTTCAGGGATAAATCCGTCTATGAAAGGATTTCAGACGTTAAAACTTCTCAAATAATGAATCATGAGTCATAAATTAAATTAACATGTTCTTAATAGGCCAAATCAACTTAGATTTGTCATTTTGAGCAATTTTTCGATTAAAATAATGGTTGTATTCTTACTTTAGGTATTTAATTTGTTTGTTCATTTAAAAATTAAGTGTCCGAACTCAATTTACAGACACCTTAACTAAGATTGAATTTGAACTAAATTTATTTTTGTTAAAGATAGTGAATATCATTTGATATTTCGTAAGATATTGTATAAGTTTTCATCAATTTATAGTTTGAATTTTCGTATTGATTTAATGAGAAGAATAAAAAATAAAAAATTATGAATTAAAATTAAAAAATATTAAGATGAGACCAGACTAATGATACTAAAGACAGTGAAAAATTGTATTTTTTTTTCAGTGATTTTTTTAGACTTTTAGTTGTAGTTTTTTACTTTCTGAATTGTTTCATCAAGTCAGCATGATTAATTCCATGTTGGACTCATTCGTCTTGTATAATTGTTATTTGGAGTTTCATGCATTTGGTTGTTTTTTTTGTTGGACTTAAAATATGTTTGTGAAAATTTCATCAACACAACTTTATAAGTATACATATAACTTGACTAATTGCTGATCCAAAAAAAAAAACTTGACTAATTAAAAAACTCATTAAATAAGCTAAGTAAAAACTAACATAATATAAAATATCATCAAAATCAATTATTGTCTGAATTCGGCAAGAATTGATCTCTTACCCTCTCTCAATTTAGAACAGTGGTAATTAGATTAGCTTATTGCTATCAACAATGAAAGTCATCCTAAATTTTTTACCGAACATCTTTAAAGGTTAAACTATTTGCGTGAAATAATTTCACGCGAATAATTTAATCTTTAAATGTATTCTGAATGTTTTTCAAGCTCATTTTCATTACTGGAAGCAGGACTAATTAAATTAATCCCATTAGTTTATGTATAATAGTATGTTCAGACTTGTTTTTCTTAGTTATGTCTAAACTTATTTGTCTTTTTTTTTTACTTTTAATTGTTTCTAAAAATGTTTGTCTAGTATTACAAACAAATAAACTAATTACTCCATAAACTTTTGTTTTTGGCTCCTTTTTTTCGAATTAAAATCAATATATTAAAGGTGTGTTTAGACAAAATTATTCGGTATAATTAACTTTTCAATTTTTTTTAAGTCCTTTAAATTTGTGCCAATCTTTTTGAATTGTTGTTTGTCTTGACAGAATGAAATTTAAAAACTAAAAAATAAAATAAAATAAAGATCTCAAAAAGTTCACTAACAATAAAAAGAAAAAATTTAAACCAATTATGTAATACTTTTAGTATTGTTAGGCTTTTCTTAGCTAGACTTTTTTCAACTTTGATCCATATTTTTGTATAGGGTTTCCTCGAGAATGAGGGACCCTGTTGCTAGGAGTGTAAATATACAGCGGTAAATTGAACCGGACCAGTAAATTGAATCAAACCAATAATTTGGTCCAGTCTGGCTTAGCCTGGTTTGAGTTTTTTTAAAACTTTCGGTTTGATTTTTTATTTTTAACATGTAGGAGTTGGACCAAACCGGACCGGACAAGTTCGGTAAATATTAACATTAAAAATAAAATTATATTATTTATTAGTTGTAATTTGTACTAAAAATTATAATTGTTTCTTAGTGTGCACTTTGCATAAAAATATTGTTTGGACCACAACTTTATTGTCTTGATTTGCACACCGTTTTGGATTGGATATGATTATTTTTATTATAATTGCGATGCCATTATTTTTTATTGTTTGACATTATTCTTGATTACTTAAAATCCTTTAAAAAAAAAAACTGTTGCAATTGAACTTTCTTTATTTTTACATTTTTTTGGAAATATGAGCTTGTGCCCCATCCAAGCCGAAAATCGGATCAAATTGGCTATGAACTGGCTAAGCCAAACCGGACCAAATCGATAGACTTCGATTCGATTTTCGATTTCTCATTTGTCTAAACCGAAACAACTGGTTTGGTCTAAGTTTATTGGCCAAATTGGACGGGTTACAGCCTTACACACAATACAGTATGTTGTGCGCGAAAACGATATCATTTTAGTGCACAAAAAATTATCTGAATACTATTTGAATATTACTGAACAATTTTGACAATTTTTTGTACGCTAAATCGACACGCTCTACTATATGCAATATACAATGAGGTCGCAAGTCCGTTCTCTCGCCTTTTTTGACCAAGCTCTTTGATTTCTCTCACGGAGACAGATGTTTAATTGCAAAATATCATTAAAAGTTAATAAAATCTACGTGTTTGGGAAAAAGTAATATTGTCCGTACACACCGAAACAGTTGAAGGCCGGTTTTGAAAAATTAAAACATAAAAATATAATGATTGTGTCTTTTTTAGAAAATTTGGCTGCTCCTTTGAGAAATTTTTTTAAATATTTTTTGAATTTGTTTAAAATTTTTTTAAATATTTTTACTTTTTTCCAAACAACATTAATTTCTTTATAAAAAAAAAGAGAAAGACATCTTAAAAATATCAAAAAAATTTAATTTTCAAATTTTTTCTAAACCACTTACATTAAATAATATCTTAAAATTTTATTTCTTAAAAATTATTTTAAAAATATTTAACCGAACACACCAGAATTAAAAAAAACTAGTAGTAGGAACAGGAGAGTGTCTAACTCGATATGTAGTAGTAATAATAAATTTGTATATTTTGTCTGACGTGTAGATCTTCGGTGGATACGATGGCAATAAGGGAAAACAGGGGTCAGAGCTGGAGGCGATGGAGTTACGTGTGTGATGTGTCCTAAACATGCACATGGATTATTAAAGTCAATCAACCCACACGCTGTTTTACTTTTTCCCCAATATCAATCAAACCGCATGCATTATATAAAAAGAATAAATTTATTAACACATCATCATATTTACGTGAGATATTATTATAAAACAAAATATTATAATATATTTTATAAATTTTAATACGTATTCAAATTAATAAATATCATATAAATATGATATATAACTTAACGTACAATATAAAATGTTAACAACATTGCTCCATAGAAGCGTACATAAACTGGTGTACTGGTCAATGAATCACACCGTTGATGATGTCACTCCCATGTACTCTTAATTTATTGTTTTTGTATGGTTTTATGTTCTCGGTTTAGGTGGCATATTTGGTCACTGGTTTTCGTGGAATTAAGTTCTCATTTGAAAGATAATAAGGTGTTGTTTGATAAAATTAAAAATTAAAAAATTGAATAAGTATAAAATTTATTTGTTGTGTATTGAAATTTAAGTACTAAATTAATTAAATTGTTTGGTCTGTACAATAAATTAAAATTTTAAGTTTATTGATTTTTAACTTGGCCCTCCATAGGGCTTGCGACACAAAGTCCCTCTTGATATTATAGGTGTTGTCGTCGTCGTCATTAGAGGCGGTGGAGCAGTGGTTGGTATGGTAGTGGTTAGTGGTGGTGATCAGCGGTGTGGTGGTTAGTGGCGATAATCCGTAATGTGGTAGTTAGTGGCAGTAATCGACAGTGTAGTAGTGGTTAGTGACAGTGGTGATTCGTGGCGGTAGTTGATAGTGAAACAATTCAAAAAGTAAAAAACTAGCAATAATAATGCTATCATTTTTTGACATTTTATTAAATCAACGATATTTTTTTGGGTCCCGAACTAAAGTAGATACAAGATATTTAAGTTTTTTTTATTTCATCGTTGGTTCTCTGTTTAACTTAGATACAGAATTATAGCTTTAACCTAGTAGAAAATGAGCCCAATGGATTATTTGTAGCTTTAGAAGAAAGCAGAACATATAATTATATAGTGAAGAAACATTCGTCTCTACGCAAAATAAAAAAAACGCTTGCTAGTTTGCAACCAAAACTAATAAATGATAAAAAAAAAAAAATAACAAGCAAGTGGATAAAAAACAAATAATGATAAAAATATTAAATAACAACCAAGGCTTAGGCTAGGCCCGGTGGCAGAGGATTAATTACCATTTTTTAGTGAAGAATGAGCTGTGAACGCCTATAAAAGGCTCCACATGTCCTGAATGTTCTCGTGGTCACTTATCTTCTCAAAACTGAAGTTAACTGTACAACAGTCAAAGAGGCAAGCCAGCGAGGACAGAGGGAAAACCGAACATTTTGAGAGAGAAGCAGAGCCTTCCTCTTCGGCCTCGCCGTCGTCGTCTAGGACTCACTGTTCAGATTCGATAGGGATTCTGCGAAAATGGTTGACTACTACCTGGTAGGCTCCTTACTGACCTCCCTTTTGGCGCTTGCGCTGTTGTTCAATTTACTCGCGAAGCGAAACGGCCGAGGAGAAAGCAACGCCGCCGCTGCCACCACTACCACCACCACGACGGAAATTACCGGAGGATGCAGATCAAAGAACGACGTCGACGTCATCATCGTCGGCGCAGGCGTCGCCGGTGCCGCTCTCGCTCACACACTCGGCAAGGTTTGGACTGGCCTCCTCTCGTAATTCGTCGATTTGCATTTATTAATTTTTAATGACCGTTCTCCTTGTGTATTTACATGCATATCCCTATACCTCTTTTTTAAAAATAAAAATTATTCATATCTACACCTTATTATCTCTGTTTACTGTTGTGTTTAAAATTGTTTGATTCTGGTACGAAAGTAGTTGGTAATTCTTAGACCTAGTTATTGATTTTGCAATCTAAATCTCAAAGCATTTACAGGACTGTATACCGTATACGTGTCGGAAAAATGGCATTAGAAGCGAAGATATTACTATTTTATTTATCAAAAATATACGCACATCATTTTTACACATTATTTTTGCACATCACTCAAAATTACGTCTTTTTGTGTTGAGCAAAAATCATATTTGCTTTTAACCTATATCGCTCAAAATATATTTGGATTTTCTTCAACACAAAATGACGTAATTTTGAATGATGTGTAAAAGTGATGTGTATGTAGCACTATTATTTATTTACTTATTGTTAGATTGTGGTAAATAAAAGGTCTTTGGTCTGAAAAAAATTTTAGAATTTAAAATGAATGAAGTGTATTTACTTGTAATTCTTTAAATTCTAACAAATCTTAACACTTAATTTTAAATTCGAAATATTTTTAAAAATACTTTTTGAAATCATAGGACTCCTAGATAAATGTTAGATTAGTACAATAAAACTTTTCACTAATGCCTAAACTCAAACCCTAGATCTTAATAAAGATCTCTTGGGCTATAATCAAGATTTCACGTTAAGAGTTGAGCTCTTTTGAAAAAGAGAAGAAGAGAAGAGGTCGAATATAATTTGAGAATCGAAATGCAATATTTTTTTTTAATTTTTAAAATTTATACTTAAATACTAATTTTTTATTTAATTTTTTTAAAATTTCTAGGGGAGCCTGGACTTCCGATCTTTGTAGTTCTGCGCCTGCAACCGCTTGAGCTATGCACTATTTTGTTGGCTAAGATTTTGTTAGAAGCAAATCATTGCATTTCTTTAATTGGATTCCACTAGGCGGTTTATTTATTAATAATTAATGCAAATTAATGTTTCCACCCGTCGTTCAGGATTGTCGTCGAGTGTTTCAATTGGCTTGTCCTTTGTATGTGAATATATTTTATTTCTTAACTAACAATTCCGTACTGATTAAAATAAACAATTAATTACTGTTGGTCAACATAATCGATTTTAAAACTCTATGGGAGTAGGCAAAAAAAGGGGGACGATTATTATGTCTGATGTGGTTATCGATGATTTTGCTTACCATCAAATTGCAGATTAATCTAATTGCATGCTGATTTTGTACTCCAGGACGGGCGTCGTGTTCATGTCATTGAGAGAGACTTGACTGAGCCTGATCGGATTGTTGGAGAGTTGCTACAGCCAGGTGGCTACCTCAAATTAATCGAGTTGGGACTGCAAGGTGGGGAATTACTCATGTACATAAAAGTCAAACCATATTAGTCTGAACACGAGTGCTTTGTTGGTTTTGCAACTATGCGCGTTAAATAATTTAGTCACTTTTGCAAATTCACTAAATTTCTTTTCTTTTTTTTTCACACAAAAAATCTTTATTTACATGTCAAACCAATGAACCATGTTATCTGTTTACAACAGATTGCGTGGAGGAAATCGATGCTCAGCGGGTGTTTGGGTATGCTCTTTTCAAAGATGGAAGGAACACCCGACTCTCTTATCCTTTGGAAAAGTTTCACTCAGATGTGTCGGGAAGGAGCTTCCACAATGGCCGCTTCATTCAAAAAATGCGGGAGAAAGCTGCAACTCTTCATAAGTATGTCTTCTCTATTCTTGTAAATTTTTTATTTTTTATTTTTTATTCCTTTCAGTTTATACTTGAATTCAACTCATAATATAATAGCATCGAATACATTCCATAGTATAAAATCTCATTTTTTCAAGTGCCCTGCCCCTTATATATAGTGTTCGATTGGAGCAAGGAACAGTCACATCTCTTCTTGAAGAAAATGGCACAATTAAAGGGGTTCAATACAAGAACAAGAATGGTGAACAACTGGCAGCTTATGCACCTTTGACCATCGTGTGTGATGGTTGTTTTTCAAACTTGCGCAAATCTCTGTGCAACCCTAAGGTGGGGATGGCTTCTCTTTGCCTTTCCTATCATACACTTTAAACTCTCCTTGTTGTCTGTCGTCTGCTTGGTTTAACAAAGATATTTCATTGCTTGGGCCCAAACCCCTGATTTAATATTATTGGTTTTAGGTGGATGTGCCCTCTTGTTTTGTTGGTT
>JABCMJ010002873.1:0-19106 GCA_014822125.1 Arbutus unedo
GTATTATTTATATGTTTTAAATTGAGGGCGTGACAACATTGGCTCTCATACGACATGTTCCCAACTATTATGCTCCTAGTCATTATAGTTCTCGTACATTATGCCCGGCGTTAAAAATTCTACCTCTTTCTACAATACTACATTTTATTTTGAAAAAAGCGACACGACTTACGCACATAACCTCACTTATGACATAATTTGGCTTATTACATGACACAACTCACGGTCAATTTGACTAAAAGACGCAGTTCGGATAAAACACTTCATGGTGTCAGCATAATTTGGCTCAAGCCATATCACGTCTAAAGACATCTTAACACATCTTTCAAAGAGTAATTTTATTTCTCAATATACGTGCTTGGTGATTTTTTAAAGAATCCAAATTTCTTTCAAAATCTCATGCGTGACAAGACCGATGTCAACTTATTGTTCTAGATTCAGGGTTTGATGGATCAATGATTCTCAGTCAGATTCTATCAATAAACAATAGCAGTAGTAGCGTGGTTTATAAATTGAGCATGCAAAATGAATCATTTAAAACATGTATCCACACAAGTAGGAAAATAAAAATTATCATGTCGTGCATGTGATGATGAATTTCCAAGATCATGTATGTAAGGGCCAAACATGTCATAAGCCCGTTAGCATGGTAATCTCAGTCAAATGATCTAAAATTCAGGTTTTGGGTTAAAGAAAAATTTTCGATAGTTTCAAAAGGTGACCAGTTAGGATAAAAAAAGGTGACTAGTCAGGAAAAGTCAACGATCCACTAGTGATTGGTTAGACAGGTCAACGGTCAAAATTGGCAACTGGTCAAAATGGATTGACTTTTTAATATAGTGGCAAGATCTAACCGTTCAAGAAAATAGGGGTGATCGGTCATGATTGACAACTCAACATCTTAAAGTTTGAGAGTGACTTATTAGGTTGACCAGTTAGGATGATTGACAAATATGAACCAATAGCAAAATCTGACCGGTCATAGACAATGGCAACCGGTCAAGATACATTATTAAAGCATGACAAAATATAAGGGTGACTAGTTAGTATGACCAGACAGGATAGTGGACCAAAAAGAGACAATAGCAAAGTCTAACTGGTCAAGGTCAAGAGAGACAGGTTAGTCTGCTTCGTGAAGCTCGATCCAAGGTTCCAAAATGCAAACTAAGGAACCAAGGAGGTATATTTACCTTGCTAGAAATTGATTACACTCGAATTCGATGGATTAGAATGGATTGAGGTTGGACTCCAAATGGTTTTCACCTCATTCCCTTTCTCTAGATTCCTTCTGAAATTTTTACTCTCACCATCTCTAACTAAGCTCTGCAAATGTCAAGATTTTCATGGTGTGAAGAATGGAACGGAGTAGTTTATATAGAGGAAGAGGGTGTGTGTGACAGAGTTGCACATGAAGGTGGAGTGAGGAGGGACAAATGGTCATGGTTGCCATTGAAGGAGAGAAGAGCTTCTGTAGTAATCATGTGAGGAGAAATAGTGGTTTTGAAACAAACCAAAGGTGGGGGGTTTGGGGGTTGAGTGAAGGGTAAGGTGAGACTCTATTGGGGAGAAGGAGGTTTTTCACAACCATGGAGGATTGTCAGTAGATTTCAAATGTGGTCCGAGAAAGGACGAGCAAGTGGGAAAATGATGAAGAGAAAAACGCACTCTATTGTTGTTGAAATTTTGAACAATGACGAGTTTGGGCCGAGCTTAAGGTTGAGTTATTGGGCCAAATGCTGATAGAGCTAAGTTTGAAATTCAAAGGTAAGAAAGTTGGTTTGCTTTAGGGCTTGTCCTAAGGAATTAGGTTAGAATTCGGTCCAACATGCATGTCCTTAGGAATTGGGCTGGGATTGGGTCCAACATGCATGTCCTTAGCCCAAATAGATTCACGCATACACATTCTATTATTTATTCAATTTAAATTAATTAGGCATTAATATTTAAATTGAAATTGATAAAAAAATTATTGCATTAAAATTTTGAGTCCTTGAGCATTAGTCTCCTTTGAGCCCCTCATTTCCTATTTTGAGGAGCAATTTTTCCAGATATGTTTTACATTAGCCTCTCTTGGTGTCTTCTTTATTTTGTGAATGTTATAATGACTTCTTATACTTGAAGAGTCACTGCAGCCTCCCTATTTAGTAAATACAAATTAGAACGGATCACAATTTACCTTAT
Source organism: Arbutus unedo (assembly GCA_014822125.1). NCBI lineage: Eukaryota > Viridiplantae > Streptophyta > Magnoliopsida > Ericales > Ericaceae > Arbutus > Arbutus unedo. The sequence goes on from JABCMJ010002873.1 coordinate 2,182, forward strand.
TTAGAGAGTTTGATACAGGAGACATCAGAAAATATGGCTCCCTAAAGTAGAAAAGTGAGAATTCCTCCTTAATTTGGTCCAAAAAATAGAAAAACTGATGTAGATGCTCTTACACCTGTAGTCCACGTATATATAGTGCGGACAAAATAATATAAATTTTATCTATTTTATCTTCAAAATTACGTAATTTTGACACATACATTTGAATAATAATTCACGAAATAAGTCAAAATGACTTAATTTTTTATAACAAAATAGATTAAAATGCATTGTTTTACCGGTATTACATTCGCACTAGAGATAATTGCATTGCACCCTAACTCCCTTGACACAACCACACAAATATAGACTCGGCCCTACTATATATTACATATAGTTGAATATATTATGTGCCAAAACGGTATTATTTTAATGTACAAAAAATTGTTCAAATAATCAGACAATATTTAAATAATTTTTTATACATAAAAATAATATTATTTTATCGTGTAACATGCCTCGTTGTGCACGTTGTACATCAAAATCCCCATTCTAGAAAGATAATAGACTAGAGAGCAAAGAGGGAAAGTTTTACTCTCCCCAAGGCTTGCAGGTTCCACTGTCACCAAAAGCTGTGCATTTTATAAGGTGTGCCAGCAGTCCCACTAAAGTTAATTTTCTGGCCATCAGTTTCCCCAATCCACATTCACTTCTTGGTCAAAATGATACATTCAAAAAACCCTTTGGCTCCACCATCCACCTGAACGAAACGAGTCCGGACTCTTTTTATACCAACAGAGATTTACAGCGCATTGATTTATAGCAATTTAAGTCATTCATTTTGACAAATTTTCACTGATTTATCATTCAACAAAATATCAGATCAATCAAATATCAGTATTCACGATTTGATCAAATCTTTATCAATATTTGATCAATTTAATTTTTAAACGAATGATAAACATATCTAAATTTAAGAATGAATGAACTAGATCGTCAAGTAAAACTTTGACAAATTTAATTTTACAACACATAAGAATCAAATCAGAAGATTTTGATTTGAATGAAACTCGACTTATTTGCATAAACTTAACACAATAATAATGTGAGAGTTACGTTTTTATCGTCGTATATAACTTGACATCAGCTAATTTAAGTAGATTATGCAAAAATATAATTGTGATTTTTTTATTCAGATTAAAGTCCACTCCATTCTCATTGGACAAGATTGTCCAATCCCATTTAAAAGTCAATTGGCCTAAGTTTGCTTATTTTCTTTCCTTTTATTCATTTATTTATTTTTATAATTTTAAATCAAAATTTGGGTATAATTCCGTTCGCTAAGATAAGAAAGTTCAACAAAAAACTATGTAAAAGTATAAAAAAAATTAGTAAAGACAGCAATAAGTCAAAAGACATTCTTTTTTCTTGACATATTTTAATTTTCTAATTATTTTTCTAAGTTGGATTTTGAATTCTTTTAATTTTAAAATTTTTCATTGAGACAAATCAAGTTAAAACAACTTTATAAAAAAAATAAAAAATACAAAAACATATTATATATATGAAGGTTAGTTGGAGTTTATTCTGTTACTCATTATTTTTTTGTTTCAACTATCTGTATGATATATTATTTATATCTACGTAAAGCATAAACGTATTATCTCTTCTTCTTATTATTTTTTTAAAGTTTATGTAGCAATCACCTCCTCTTTCTCCTTTCTCATTCATTCCATTCATTTAATGCATAACCAAGTAAGAAGAACATGATTTTGTTATGGACTGGTAAAACTTACAAGTTAAATGTTTGAAAGTCATTTTTCAAAAATAATCGACGCAACATCTCAAACATAAAAATAAAAAATAGATTGTCCAATATTGAAAAATTAAATCATTATTGTGTTCGCCAACGTCTCCGATTGTTGATTTGTTTGTTAAAAATTCTCTAGTTAACTTGTGAGCTTTCATCAACTAGGGTAATAGGGGTTGCCACTTTCAAAAATAGACGATTTAGGGTCTCAGAGTTACCTATTTCTAAATAATGCACAAATAGATACCCAAAAAGACTTTCATATGATAAAGACAAATAAATATTTTTTATTGTTATAAAATTAATCAGTAATAAAAAGAACTTTGCATAAAATAAGATAACAAACAAACACAGTATATAAGTAAATAATAGCTCTTCAAGAACTATTGGAATTGATTTTCACAATTTCATCACCTTCTTTTTATCTGATTTCTTTTTCTCTCTTTCTTTTTGCTCTTTGTTTCTCCGTCTATTTCTTCTCCCTATCTTCATCCTTTTATAGATTAAAGATCAAGGAGACATAGACCACTATTACAACTTCTACCTATTACTAGTATTAAGTGTATGAAGATGTCATCCACATTTTTCACAATATTTATGTATTTTTATCTTTTATAAGTGAAATATAACATGAATTGAGACCTCACTTTGCATTAAAACAATATTACACCAGTTATTGACTATGGAAGTTTTTTGTAATTTAGTCATTTTATGGTTGAAGTGAGAACGCAAAACACTTAAATAATGATTGTATAAATGTGACAATTGTTGTAAACTAGTTGACTGTGGATGACAAAAGTCAAGCCACAATTAATAACTAAATAGTTTTTAGGGGTTGTAATAGTGTTGTATCTAATACAAACTTAGATATTTTATTCTTATAAAGACAAATGGATCGTTGAGAAGGATGTTGGAGAAACACTGAGAGAAAGAAAGAAAGAAAAGGGAGAAAATCTGATAGAATTTGTTTTTTAGATAAACGCTTAATAAAATCATATAGGTCTTTTATTCTTGATAGTTCCTAAAACAATTGTCCTTCTATATTTTGTGTGTTTAGTGTTTACTGTATGTTTAATAAATTTGTTTAATATCGTATTAATCTTATAACCCGTTATCAATACGAAGATCTAGTCTACTAAAGAAAGATAACGTCAAACTATACAAATTGAATTTTGCAGCACTTTATATTTCGGGAAAGAATTATTTATCATGGATCTTAGTGTAGAAATCTATTTTGATACTACAAAAATTGGAACGACTATTAAAGATGGTAATAATGCATCCCTAAAAGATTGTGCAAATGGTGTGATCTTCATCCACCATCACCTCCATAAGAATTTAAAATCCAAATACCTTACAGTCAAAGACCCCTCTATAGAATAATCTACAAGAAATGTATAGACACCCAAAGGCTGTAATACTTCTAATAGCTTGTTATCATTAGTTGCATAACAGCATGTAAGATTATAAATCGGTTACTAGGGATGATTTTGTATTATTTAGAATAGTCTTACTTTTCAAATTACGTGGAGAAAAAAATCAACGAACAATATATGCTGAAGAAGATATGATATACTTTGCACGCTTCAAATTTGTTCATGCAGTAACAATATAGAGAGCGTTGGTTTGTGAAATACTTAAATTTGATCCGGTGATCCCCTGCCTCCTTGTCGCTTGTTAATCAAAAATCGCGAGTCCCGCCTAACTGGATTTATACCAATCCCAAAAGCGAATAGAATTTATGTTACCCATGTGGCAACCCAAGAGGAGGGGTGAATTGGGTTTCAATAATATTTTCTACTAAAAATTATTTAGAATTAATCAACGATTAAATCAAAACAGATGTAATGACAAGCACACAATATAATAGTCAATACGTAAATAAGGATAAGGAAGAGAAAACGCAAACGATGCATAGTGGTTCGGTCTGAGCGTGTCCACTATCCAGCTTAATCCACTCCCTAGGAGTCACTTGATCTACTGGAACTCGAACGACTTTGGGTGTCGCACAAACCCTTACAACCTTTCCTTTCCGTTAGTTTTCCCAAGGAACCAACCGAACCACAGAGTCTTTATCCTCAAAACTCGATGCTTCAAGATTTGCAGTCCACAAACCTCACACAGAACCTACTTGATACCAATAGGTGAAGAAGACTACACAGGTTGTCTTCAACAGTTTAGTACAGAGGAGACTACACAGGTTGTCTTCAATAGTTTAGTACAGAGGAGAATGAATAGTAACATTTGAACAGTGTATAATCTCACTCCTCTTCTTTCAATATCTCACTCAGAATTTAAACATAAATTAGAACAACGTGAGAAGAGTGTTTCTATTTGCAGGGAGCAACTCGTGATAGTTTGAGAGCACAATGAATTGACAGACCTCTATATTTCGCAATCCAATGATATATAAACCCTAGCCAATGTAATTCGAATCTTCAAGGAGCCTCAACCTTTTTCAAAATTGATTTTGTCAATCTTTCCACATTCCATTTGCATATAATCGAACGTTTAAAACTCAAAAGGAAAGATTTGATCAATCAAATCCCTGTCAGGATGACCGCCTGGCCGGTCAACTGCATGCCCGGTTGACCACAGGTTGTGGCCGGTCAACTGCACCTTGTAGTATTTGAATTTTCTATTCTGTAATCAAGCCAAACCATCATAAAACTTCTCATACAAATTTCTCAACACATAATATACTTCCAATGTGATCAATGACAACATTTAATAGCCGTTTCATGGTAATGGTATGCTAGACTAAGAGCTAGAACCGTACGCATAAGTATCATCTTTCCATTCAACCTTTGGTTCACATAAGGTTATCATCTTAATTTTGGCATCATCAAAATAATAAATAATTGAATCATGTCGAGGAATTATTTCTAACAATTTTTTTTCTAATTAAGGACAAGGCCATGGTCATGGGCGTGGACGTGGGCACGATGAAATATTATTTTGCACGTTTTGGAGATTTTCATTTTGGTGAAATATTATTTCCACTAATCTGGGGAGATAAGTCACAGTTAGAAGTTCAATGTGAAATTACTTGGAATGGCTCGACATTATCTCATCTTGATCCTCATATTAGTCAATGTGAACTAGAAGTTCTAAAGATTATTCATTTGCAAAGTATTGCAAATCAGTTATCGGATGCATTCATTGAGACAAAGAAGGTAACAAAATATCATGTACTAACTGTTAACATTCCAGCATGGATTGAAAACTCTACAGGACAAACTATGAATAAAACATCTAGTGTATCTAAGGCATTCTAGAAGCGTGGGATACTTATCAGTGCAAAAGATAGACTTCCTCAGGAAAAAAAAAATCCAAGGCAAAGAAGTCAATGCCCCTAAAAAAGTTGGCGTTGTTGAGGAGACTAAGCAAATAAAAGAAAGTACTCCTAAAAAGGCTAAACCCACAAAATAAGCAAATGAAAGAATTCATTTTTCGTTATTTTCTCACAAACATAAATCTCCTAAAAAATTATCCCATAAAGAGAAACATGTACATAAAAATAATGAGATGTCAATACATTATATGAATACAAAAGATGTGATATCTCATCCCACGTCAAAAGTCTACATGAGTGATTTTGGGTGCATAATGAGCCATGTATGTTACTACTAATACTTGGGTTTAAACATTTTAGGCTATGTAAGACTTTAACAAGTTATTGGGCCAGTGGTATATATGAGACGTTATAGATTGTACCAAAACAACATGTGTACATGATCGAGTGAGGCTGAAAATTTGTGTGGTTACTAGATAATAGACCCGGGGTAAGGCCGTGGTGACTCTAGTTGTCATGCCCTAAGTTTTCAATATAATAAATGATATATTTAACAATAACAAAGTCCTTACAAGGTTCACAAACCACCCAATTCCATTTTACCGTATGCCAAAATATTTGAAGTTCTAACAATTTACAAGAAAGTCATCTCGACTCAAAGATTGTACCACCAAAATAGAATGGTTAAAAAGAATATTGCATTGTTTGAGTCAAAATATCATGTCCTAGTTACTATACATCTTAAAATAAAAAGATAAGACTAAGAAATATTAAACACTTTCTCATGTAGTCTTTCAAAACATGTTGTCCCAATACACTCCATGCGTTTCATGCCACTACTCCAAGACTCTACCTAAAAGGATGAAGGACTGAGCTACACAGCCAGATAGGAATATCTACACCAATACAATGTGAATATGAAAGCAATTGACATAAAGCCTGATCATTGAACAATAACATGAGTAATAAGTTATATGAAACACAAGATAAGCTTGGACAACACACTTAACCATTTCTCAACACCAATTCACTACTCATTCAATCATTTTGCTACGCCCACTCATTATCCATCAACCGTGTCATGATACTGGGTCATTTTCCATTAGCCATTTCTTAAATTTTCTTACCAGCGCATCACTACGTACCTTCAAGTTGATACTACCATCTACACGTTCACTCACCGAGTTAGCCCTCATGTTCTTCGTCTTGCCCATAGTCAATGTATTCCTTTTTGCCTCAGATTGTTATACATCAATCTAACAAGATCACCCATACAACTTAGAATTTCATTCTAACAACTCTGCGATATCAACAAATCATCAAACAAACCATTCAATTGTTATTCGACTCACACGTATCTTCATATTCTTATCTATGTGATTTACATATCATCCCTAGTACATCACCCGAAGATGGCTAATCATTTCATTATCACTCCTCAATACACACCAGTAAGAGGCTAACAAGTTATCCATATCTCCTATCAATTCATAAATGCTTGTTCACATCTTTCGTTAAATATCAAAATAGAGCACCAATGAGATCATAATAGGAAAGCAACGATAAATCAATGACCAACATTACATGACTTCATAGTGATTATTCATAATCCTTCAATTTATCTAGCGCACATCACGACTCATGTGCATCATCAATACATTCTCATTGGGTGTCAAGTTGTCACACCTGACATTCTCCCGAATGGGACCAGTCCAAATCACTCCTAGCACTCTCGTAAAGGGGTCTAGTATACTCCTGACATACCTAAAGGAACCCAGCATATTTTCACGTCACATTCCTAGCATTTTTTTAGAGGGAATCTAGTTCACATCACTCCTAGCATTCTCGAAGGAGTCTAGTACAATCGTCCTAGTATTTTCGAAGGAGGTTAGTTTAACGTTCACATAAGTTACGTGTCCCATAACAATCATCTTATATCGTATTAGTGTCCACATATGTCATGTGTCGCATAACTATTGTCTAGTTTCATTTAAACCATACCATAAACCATATATTCCATAACTTTGCTTATGCATAATCGATCATTTACATAACTCTCATAATTCACATTTCACGTATTCATTTAGCAATGTGTCATAATGACAATCTATATTCTATCATAATGAATCATGAAATCTTCATTCATAATAAGCCATAGAGTTTTATACAATCTCAATAATCAATGGTGAATTAACTATCAAAATATAAAGCGACAACCACTATGGAGTGTACGAGAAACAAGCAATTAAAGCACATGAATGATCAACCACCAACGTGTCACTTACCAATCATCCCATATCATTTCAAGATCAACACATCTCATGACCATTTCGTTATGTTACAATGCATTATACATCTCTAATATTTCAAACTACCACTTGACCTAATGCCACCCGATTATACAGGGCCCAAGCGTCACCTTAGAGAATAAGGGAACTCCTTACAACACTAGAGTAAGGTGAAGCCATTTTCTAAGAAATAATATAATGAATGACATACTTATGGAAGAAAAGACCTCTCACACCACCGTCCCACAACGGAGTTCAAACCACAGTCAAACACAAAGACATTCCCTAGACAATGTCTCAACCTCAGAATAGGAAGACGGGACTTGCACGAAGGATATAAGGATTAACACCAATACCGGGTATTTCAAATACTAACGTGGATTCCATAGCTTATACCAACTCTCATTTATTCATAACATCCCATGGGGTCTCACACGGCATCGTCTCACCACATAGCTCATACCATACGCATCAACTCTATGTCCTAATCTTGACAAAAACACATAATCACATGCTTGGTTGGATCCCGACATCTAACGGGGTAAGTGAGTACTTTACAAGATCAATACAAGATATCATCAAAGGTTGAGACACTCTATTGTAAAATAAACCAAAGGATCCACGTCTACCTCAATATCCACAAAGAAATTTCAAAATTAGAGATTTTCACCGCTAGAATAAGGGATAGACTCTTTCGAAATCTCTACAAACTCTCAAATAAGACCATACAGCAAATAAGGCATAGAAGATGGACCAAATCAAGCAATACACACGTAATAAAGGTAAACATCCCTATCTCGAATTGAAAATCTAAGAATGGAGCTCCAAAATGGAACCCAGAATTTAATGGAGAAAGAGAGCTTTCTCAAATCTTCTCCAAGTGAAATACTCACCTCCAAGAGCAAGATACCAAGGAATATACAGAGATCCTTGAAGGAATCTGGAGGATCCAGAGGTTAGATCAAGTATTTGGATGGAGAGTGATCGGAAATGAGGGTTTCTTAGAGAGAGAAAGAGCCAAAATTTGATTTGGGGCTTTAAAGTTGTGTTAAAAAAAATCCGATTCGTCCCCTTTAAATTCGCGTTTTTTATCCGCCTAGCTGGTCACGAAAATCCCATAGAAATTCCGTGACTGATCACCCATAGCTATTGACCAAAATTTTTAAATTTTTAAAATTTTTGCGTGAATGGTCACCAAGGCCCCCCTCCTAGCCCTAACCAGTCACCCTCTCTTCCTTCTTCACCCTTCAGCACTCTCATATTCTTCATCATTTAATCTCATTTAAAGCATATCATAATCAATTTTAATCACCGTAAAATGTTCCAAATATCAAAATAAAACAAAAAAAATTTCGGGCCCTTACACTAGTGTTCAGACCCCTCACGAGGGCTCGAGATCCTAAAGATTGAGAGATTGTGGCATTTCGTCCCACATTGAAAGTCTACATGAGTGATCTTGGGTATATAATAAGTCATGTATGCTACTACTAATAAATTGGGTTTAAGTATTTTGGACCACGTGGTTAGACTCTAACAAGTTATTGGGCTAGCGATATACGTGGGGCGTTAAAATAGAAATTTTAGAGAGAAATAAAATTGTTGTTAACAACATGTTTCTATTTAAAATTTCTATTGACATTACTAAAGGTGATAAACAAAGTAAACCACAAATCGTCAAAGAATGTTGGCGTATAAATGATTGGCTAAATTTGAAAGAAGCAATTCAAGTAGAATTAAAATCTCTTGCATCAAGATAAGTATTTGAACCTGTAATCCGAAATCCCGAATAAATACAATATGTGAGATACAAGCGGGTATTTGTGCAAAAACATAATAAGAAAAATAAAGTTGTGCGATATAAAACACGAATTGTTGCACAAAATTTATCGCAGAGACCTGAAATCGATTATTCAGAGACATATTCTCTTGTAATAAATGTTATCACATTCATATTCTTAATTAGCTTGGTTTCACGTAATCTTTAGATATGCGTCTGATGGATGTGGTAGCAGCATACTTATATGGATTATTGGATGTTGATATATATATGAGAATCCCTAAAGAGTATGAAGTGCTTGAAGTATACAATTCAAAACTCCGAAGTGTTTATTCTCTGAAGCTATAAAAACTTTTATACGGATTGACGCAATCTGGTGTATGTAGTATTAACACCTTAGTGATTATTTGCTAAAGAAATAATATCTGAATGACCTTATTTGTCGATGTATTTTTATCAAAAAAATTAAACTTTGAATTTGTTATTATTACAGTTTATGTCGATGACCTAAATCTTGTAGAAACTTTGAAAAAGCTAACCAAAATCGCAAAATATTTTAAGAAGAAATTTGAAATAAAAGATCTTGATAAAACAAGCATTGTCTTAGCCTATAGATTGAGTATTTAATATAAAAGTATTCTAGTGCATTAGTCAGTCGATATGGAAAAAGTCTTGAAACACTTTTACATTGATAAGACACATCATTTGAGCACTCTTATGGTCATTCAATCACTTGATATAAATAAAGATTATTTTGTTTCTCAAGAAGAGGGGAATGATATTCTTGGTCACTGTCACTGCATAGTGGAAGGAGTTGCTAGTGTCCCACCACCTCTCAAACAGAGTAGTGACCATTCGACAATCGCCCCGAGAATCTAGAAGCAACGGGATGAGACATTGAAAGCCCATTTGGCCAACCATAGCTCGAACCTCTGACGCCAGCCGATTGTAATAGCCGCTAACATCGCTCGCATTGCCGAAATGCAAACCCCCTCTTTATCTTGAAGTATAAAAAATATAGAACTTTCAAGATATGTAAAATGATGGAACAAGAGATCAAAACCGTGAGAAAAACTGGAGCCAAACCACAGCCCATGAAGTGGAACGGTGTGTCTCTAGGTAGTGGAGGATCAATGAATTGTCCAGAATGGACGCCCGGGGATGAAAGGGCTTGATGGCTGAGTATCGCACAGTGTGAAGAGTGGCAGCATAAGTCTATGGGTTGAAAGGGGATGAGGACCCTCCTCTATTGGGATGTCGTCAAATAAGTTATCTCCGGTATCAAACTCATCGCCTGGTATGTCTTGAGGGGCGTCGCCTGACACATCCTCAGGAGCATCGCGTGGGAGGTCACCCGGTGCATCGACAACAACATCGCCGAGTAGGGTTTGGGCCAAGTCGTGACCAAGATCTGCCCCCAATGCAATCAAAGCATCCATGGCCACACGATCAGTGCTAGAATTTGCCTCCAAAGGGGTAGCAAGCGAGATGGAAAGACGAGCGTCTGACATATTGCTAAAAAGAAAGGTTTTGTGACTTTTAGAGTTAGAAAAGCTAGAAGGTTAGCAAGAGAGGCAAGAGAGACAAGTGAGAGTGGAGACAGTTACAAAGAACCCTTCCCCACCTTTGGCCCTTTCATAGATTTCGGTCAAGACAGGCTTTGTGGCGCGCGTTAGTCCGTACTATAACGCACATCGTACTGTTTTAGTTCCCGAGAGTTGATTAGGCCGCACACGTGTAGCGGTCGCTATAATTACTTGCGCCTGTCACTAGGGTTCGCTTAACCACCAGTGTGCACCATAATAGTTGGACTTCGTCCATCCCGCCTAGCAGTGTGTGCCAGTCTACAATGGACGCATGCCAATACGATCTAGCCTATGCTTATTTCGTGCAATGATTTGCGATCCACTATTTCGCCCTGGGTCTCGAACCCACCATGTCATCTTGAGTACGTACAGTCTTAATGCATATCACAATTCTTTTTGTACTCTGAGTGCATATCACAGTTCTTTTTGTATCCCGAGTACATGCACCCTGAGTCCACACCCAACACAATTCTTTTTGTACACTAAGTACACACACCTTGAGTGCATGTCTCTTTGTGTACTCCGAGTATACATACCCTGAGTGCACGTCACAGTTTTTTTGTATGTTGAGTGCACACATCCCTATTGCACATCACAAATTTTTTTGTATCCTAAGTACACCCACCTTGTGTGCACATCACAGTTTTTTTGTACCCCAATTACATGCACCTTGAGTGCACATCATAATTCTTTCTGTAGTATGCGCACCCTGAGTGCACATCACAGTTTTTTTTATAGCCTAAGTATAGGCATCTCAAGTGCAATCGTAGTTCCTTTTGTACGCTGAGTACACGCACCCTGAGTGCACACTCATCACAATTCTTTTTGTACACTAAATACACGCACTCTGAGTGCACATCATAATTTTTTTGTACTTTCAGTACGCGCACCCTAAGTGCATGTCACAATTTAAATGGACATAATTTCAATCCACCATATTTATTTTATAATTTGAAGAATGTAAATTCACCAATTTAGAATCATACACCCAATTTGATGCATTTGGTCTTTTTACTTTTCCTAATATAAATAGACATAATTTTAATCTATCAATTTAGAACTTACATGATAACACAAAAAAAATAAAAATATAAACATATTATAATGGCATAGGCATCAAACTATATAAAATTAAAATTAAAATATAACTGAAAATCTTAATGAGATAAAAACCTATACTGCGTGTAGAGATAAGATCTTGATTTAAATTATTTTAATTTTATTTTGTATTTTCCCAAATATATCAATTATATGTAGTTATACGAATGCAAAGTTTATAAAGATAAAAAGTAAATAAATACAAAAAATAATTAGAAAACGTCAACCCTATCGGGCCATAACAAACTAACCTTTCCCTCTCCCACTTCACTACTTCACTCACTCACTCTCTCTCTCTCTCACTCTCTCTCCAGAAGTTTTTGCACACTATTTAAAACGAAAACCCTGCCTCTTCTTGCTCCTCTCTTTCTCACTCTCGAACTGATGGAAAAGGAACCGAGGCGGTGGTGATTGAATTGGCAACCGCCCATGGATTCATCTGAGGCAACCAAGATAGTGTTCTCGAGGATCCAAAGTTTGGATCCAGAGAACGCCACAAAAATTATGGGTTACATATTCATCCAAGACAATGGAGAGGAGGAGATGATTCGCTTGGCATTTGGCCCTGAAACTGTTTTGCTATCACTCATAAACCTAGCCAAAACCCGTTTGGGACTTTTATCAAACACTTCGTCTAGTACACCCACCACGCCTTCCGCTCCCTCACTCTACAACCCTAGTATACCCAACCCATTTCGACAATCTTCGCCTAGAATCATTATACCTAACAATGGGTTTCATATGAACCCCTCTTCGCCTTCTGGCTTTTCCGATCACCGAAGCCCTAGACCCGCTTCCGCTTCTTCTCTCTCGTACGCCGCTGTTGTCAATGGAAACAGTAATGGTGTTCCTGGGTCGTTTTCTCCTCCTACTAGATCTTCATTTTCAGTACCGCAGTTCTACGGTGACAGTAACTGCAGCAATGTGAACGATGAGTATACTCTACACGATCAGCTTTCGTTTCTTGACGAATCGTCGAATAATAGTGATTTTGTGGATCCTACTATGAGTGCCGGTGACAGGAGCGACTCGATTTTGTTTCCTTATGGGATGGACTCCGGCAATAGTGGAGACAACCGCCACCACTTCCGTAGGCGTAGTTATTCGGTGAGTGATGTGTTGCTTGGTGGTGGTGGGTCTGACTATAGAGGTACTCCTTGTGTGTACTTTGATAGAGGTTTTTGTCAGAATGGCAACCGTTGCAAGTTCTTGCATAGTGGCGTTGCGGATTCACCCGAGAGTAAACTTAATGGGTTTGATGAGTTGCTGAGACTGAAGGCAATTCAACAGCAAAGATTCGCAGCAGCTTCACAGCTTATGGCTGGAGGTCCTGTCCCCTACAACAAATCCATGAACTTTATGCATGACTCCCAAAGGTATATATAAATGAAAATTACCACCCATTTTGCAGAGTGTTGAACAGATTTATGGAGTTTGAGTATGATTTTGTTCTAGGTTTTTTGTGTCATAGTGCATTTAATGTCTTGATGGCATTGTACTATGAAAGTTCTTTATCCTGGTAGTGTGTTCGGTTGGATACAATTTTGTCCATTGTCTGTCTGGAACCAAACAATTTTTAAACCTAGATTTTGGTTTTGTAGTTACTTGTTGGTCATGGCATTACTGATTTGAAGTTTGATTTGGTTCTGGGACTTTGATATCTAGTGCTTTTAATTGCTTGATGACACTGAATATATGTGATTTTAGGTATTCTTAACCAGAGTAAATGTGGCTTGGGAAAGGTTGTACATGTCTTTTTCGTAACAATGCTTTTTTTGGCAAAGACTTCGTTTTGATATTGGGATTTTTTCTTTCTCATGGCAATGTGTTATATTTTAGATCTGCATCGTCTGCATCATTGGTGATGGGTGAAGAATTTTACAAGTTTGGTCGGTGTCTATCTGAAAGGAGTCATTTTTCTTCTGTCATGGGATTGGAAGGAAGTGCTGATTCTGTTTCTAGGCAGATTTACTTGACATTTCCCGCTGATAGTACTTTTCTGGAAGAAGACGTTTCGAATTACTTTAGGTAATTGATGTATGGTTACTTGAATAATTTAAAATGTTAAATTTGATGAATTTTGGTAAGATAATTTTGTCAATTGTATTGAAGCAAGTTTGGACCAGTGCAAGATGTAAGGATTCCATTCCAGCCGAAGCGAATGTTTGGGTTCGTATCGTTTGTTTATCCAGACACTGTCAAGATCATTTTGGCCAAAGGCAACCCTCATTTCATATGTGATTCTCGCGTGCTTGTTAAGCCTTACAAGGAGAAGGGAAAAGTCCCAGACAAGTAGAGACTTTTGCTCTAATTCTTTCTTTTATTCAGTTTATAATGCCTAATATCATGTGTTGAGCTTGAACTATTGATTGAATTGTTTGTAGGAATCAACGCCATCGTCAGTTGGAGAGAGGAGGGTCCTTTGACTCTTTAGAGCCCTATGACCTCCCTGTTGGTAACGAAACAAGATAACTTGCTTTTCTTCCCCTCTTGTTATCTCGGAAGAAAACTAGTATGTTAGGATATGGAAAACCATGCTATTGAATTTTTAAATGTCAATTACAGATTTTTCATATGCAAACATAATATTTTCTTAATGAAGATAGCATTGTGGATTATGCATATCATTTTTCTGTCGAGCATAATCCACAATTCTACCTTCCCATTCCACATTTGTAATACTATGTATTCAAGCTTCTGTTTTTATTGTTATCCGTTATATACAGGACCGAGGATGTTTTTAAATTCCAAAGAGATGTTGAGAAGGAAATTAGAGCAGGTTGAGTTGCAGCATGCCATTGAACTCCAAGGAAGAAGAATGACGAATTTCCAACTTTCGGAGTTGAAGAATAATCACCACGATCATCAATTCCAACCAAACCATATCCCTGGAATCCCCAGTTCCTCTCCAGCTCAACCTTACCTTCATATCCCTGAGAGTCATTTGCTTCATTCCAACAGTGTTAAGCAGGAAAATTTAGAAGGTTAACCAAAACCAATCTGCGGTTGGTAGTTCGAGATGAAAATTGATTGGTGGTTTATCTCTATTTTCTTTTCTGTGTTGCAGAGAATAACAGTACCTCAGCTCCAGCCAATTCTCCAACTGCTACCGCTGATCAAAAGCAAGAAATAAAAGAAACTTGCAATAACTGCAATGGCAATGAATATGGCGACAGCAATGATAGGTATGGAATCTTCTTTTGGGATGAAAATTTGAGGATACCCAATAAAAATTATTGCTTGGTTTCTTTGGATTGGAGCTGTCTTTGGGTTATACTTGGTATTGCAGGCTGCTTATTTGTGGATTGTTTTGGTTTTGTTCCTCTAATTTAGCTTCTTTTTCATTTTTCTAACTTTTTTTTTGTCTCGAGAGCAGTCTAGAGCATATCCTCCCCGATAGCCTCTTCGCTTCACCTACAAAATCAGCTGGTGATCACGGATCTGTCTTCTCCACTTCTTCTGCCGAAGCTGATGACAGCACCTCAGTAGCAACTACATCTTCACCTAACAATAGCCCAACGCTGCCTGACACTTCTACCCTCAACATGACTTCTCTGAAGTCATTTTACCCCTAATTACCAAGGTACTCTCTCTCTAGTCATAAGAAAGTTGATTCAATGTGGCATTGTTGTTTACAATGTTCTCATCTGTGTAATAGGCCGTTGAAATGTTGCCTTTTGGGTGGGACACTTAAAATGCGGCCTTTCTTGATCATGCTTAGGTCCAGAGCCAGAATTTTTATTTAGTAGGGACAAAAACTAAAATCATATGCAAAATGTACTTGCTTATTTTTTCCCACATTTACTGAATTTCATTGCAAAACTACTTCGAATCATGTCAAAGTGGATAAAACATCATACAGAAAGGGAGCGAGGGGAAACCTAGGATGGTAAAATTGCACATGAACAAGACCGATGGAAATTCAGAAAATGAATGGAAATGTTCAGAGGCAGAAAAATCTTAAGTGGTAGTTTCAAAATAATTTTGAACTATGAAGGGAATAAGTGCTCCACTAATGGGGAAAATTGAAACAATCTCAAATCCTATGTACAAATACTTATTATATATTATTTGCCGTAATGTAACTCTACCCTTGATCATGCAGCACCGTTTTGTAATATGTAGGTTTCTAGCCTTTTGAAAAGATCCTTGGTGGTGTGTTTTTTTTTTTTTTTGTTGCTTCATCTATGCAGAAAGGTTGAGTAGAGCATGTGTAAACATGGGAAACAGTTTTCTAGCAGTACAGCCAAACCATACCCACAACAATTGAAGAAAAGATCTGTAAGGACGATCTCCTCAAGAGTATTGCCATCATCAATACCATACTAGTTACAGCAGTACACAGTGTATATATAGAGGATTTGATGAAGTAATTTATGGGAGTGGGGTCTCTCTCTCTCTCTCTCTCTCTCTCTCTCTCTTGCTGTTTACCTTTGTACCCTCTGTTGCTTTTTGCTGGACCACACAGAACAATAGCATAACATAAAAGGTTGTAGTAACTTATTATATTTGCTAATTTGCCTTGCTTACACTTTTCTTACCTAATGATTTGAACTCCTTTTGATCTACTTTCACTTTATTGTTTGTCCTTATTCCTTTGAAACTACAAACCTAACCTTTAACCTAGTTATTTCAAATTACTTTTTCCGCGCATGAAAGGACAAACTTGTAATTTTAAACGAACGAGGATGGAAAAGAGAGTGCAAGTCTCTTTTCTTACCACACTTGTGAGGTGAAAGAGGAGGAGAAAGAGATTGGTTGTCTGTGTGGTGGAGGAATGGAGAATACTTGTCTAGAGAAAAGCAGGCCCAGGAGTCCTAAAGGAGGTGAAACAGAATCCAACTTCTTTACTGATTAGCAACCCCAGAAGGGTAAGTATGGAAAAAATATTCATTGCATTTGGAGTACCTGTCATACGATATTTCGAGCCCTTTTACAATCACACATTAACGTGGAATTCAAGATTAGATGTATGAACCTTACATTATTGTGTGGTGGTGAAGATCTAAAAATCTGCTGTGCATAATGCATAGCAATTGTGTATCAATAGTGCTACGTACACATCATTTTTGCACATCATTTTTACACATCA
>JABCMJ010002874.1:0-41692 GCA_014822125.1 Arbutus unedo
ATGTGGAAAGGCTTTGCTTTTGAGTTCACCCAGCTGAAGAGTTTCTTTAAACTTATAGTAGATGCTATATCATAATCTAAGTGGCAGTACTCATTGTATCACTTTATAAGTGTCTGCAGGGAAGATATATTAGCAGAAACTAAGTGATAAAATAGCTACTGTGGGCCTAACATCATTCCTTAATCCCTTCATCCTTACACATACATGCTTTTCTTGTACTAGAAAACAGGGGCAGCAGCTCATCTGCCAACAGTTCAGAATTCTTAATTTCCCCATTGTCTGCCACTGGTACATCTTTCCTCAACCTAACAAGTTGGCATCCTTAAGAAAATCCTCAGCTTGTCTCCTCCCAAATACCTAACTAAAAGCCAGTCTTTGAATGTTAAAGGATGAGTTCTCTGGGCATTTCTTTGGTAATCAACATTATGTCTGCTTCTTCTTGTATGCAGAAATTGTTGGTCTTGATCCTTTTTCTTTCTTTATCTGTTCCCTCTAGAGCGTCACGATTGCCCAAGGGATACTGGGAACAGATGCTGCCCAAGAAGCTTCCTTCTCCCTCTTCATCTCCTTCCAGGGGAACAAATTCAGTAACTTCTACATCTTCTAGAGCTGTAGAAACTGATCGAAATCATCTTTCATCTGATGGGAAGGTCTAGTTCCTCCCAGGGGCATGGGAGTTTTACATATCTCTCTCGCACGAAGAAAGTAAAATCTTTAACTGCAACCATTGAAGGGAGGCTGGTGAATTCTGCAAATTTGTTTGTTGCAGGGAACTCTCTGGATAACATGGTCTTTAACAACGACAAAGATGATGTTATCGAAGACTCAGAACCTGGGAAGAGATGCTTAGATGGCCAGTTTTGGAGATGTATGCTGCAGCTAGAAATGTTTAAGGCCTATGAATACCTGGCGATTGCATTAATTAGCTCTTGTACTATCAATGAATCAAATTCTTATATTGTTGTACGGTTCGCCCATTCTCTGCCCTACCCTTGATCTGAATATATACAGCCTTTACCTTTTTAACTACTGCATTTACTGTCAGTTGTTTGTTGATCAAACTGTTGCTAAGCAATGAGAATTGAGACATCAAAGAAATTGCATACAGTTTTGTGGATGATATTGTAGTAGGCCGGATTGGCATCAGGCTTGGTCCGGACCAAATTCAAGCTGGGGTTGGATCATTGATCAAGCTCAGTAGTTTCATGGGCTGGACCGACGCGCGACCAGCCCAAATTATGGGCGCACGTTGTTTGAACCAAGTTAAGTCAAGATCCGATAGGCAGACGCATGCCACATGGTTCCAACCGCGGCCACCTGGCATCCAGGTGTCTCGGTCCTGGCAGGGTACGTTATTGATAACGCACAGTAGAGACAATTATTTTTGACATTATTTGGGAATGTGCTCTGCACATGTATATTGGCTTGGAGTTCAAGTCAAACTCAAGTACAAAAAGTGATCTTAGGTGAAAAGTACAGTACACGCTCTCTATCGCTTCTTCAACAATTCTTTTTGGCTTTATGGCTCACCTACTTACTTAAGCATCGGAGTGCTTTCTGACAAACACCTACCGATAAGCACTAACATGTTCTAGCTTTTGCAATACTAGTAAACAAGAAGGACTTGGGATCGAAGCCTAGTTGAGATGACTTCCGAATTTAAAGAACTCCACAATTGACGACCACAGTGGGACCATTTCATCTCGTCTGCTTTAACTTACTAAAATCCAAAATACTTTACCTCCCTTTGAACACCAATGGCTACTCCTCACAGCGATAACGATCGCTAGACTTTCACTGCTCGCGACAAGGACGTGATAAACCCTCGGCACATCGCCAGTTGGTCACGTGACCCTCTTCCCTCTCCAAACGCCACCACCCTAGACCCTAACTCTCGCGCTTACATCGAGAAGCTTGAGGCAAGAATGAATGAGAAGGACAGGCTCATCTCACCATCATTAAGGAGGTTACTAGGCTTAGGACGAAGGTCCATTCTCAGCGGTTCGGTGGTAGATCAAGCTCAAGCAGTCACGATGGCCACCGATGCAGGTCACCTATGCTAGAACAACGTTGTCATGACAGAAGGATATGAGCTACGGATAGATTGGGTGAACCTGGAAACGCCAAACACTGTGACGGTAGAACGGGCAGACTCTGTGAGGACCACAACCCCGCGCCAGATTGGCATTCTTGTGACGAGCATCGAGAACATCCCCGTGTTCCACCACATCTACGGCTAGGAGAGCCCTCAGTCCATAGCTCTTCATCATATATATGTTTGTGACACAGCCACTAAGAAGACGGCCACTCACGAGAGCCAGTTGGACTGCCACAAACGCCAAGATGATCGGGAGGATGAGCATAACCAACATAGAGAAAGGTCACATCAGCTAGAGAGGCAGACGGAATGGTCCACCAGACACGAATGTCAAGACCACCGAACTAAACTTTAGGAGAAATTGGCGAACAAAAGGAGGAGGTCGAAGGAAAAAGTAGCTCAACCATGGTCTCGCTCTGACGTAGTGCATGACTAGCTCATCTTCTTCCCCTTTTCTAGGGAGACTAAGTCTATGAAACCCCCGTACGGGTTCAACCTACCAAAGTTTTAGATGTACAATCCCAACACTAATGGCTACTCTTATTTGGTTCACTTTCACCAAATGATGTCTCTCTATAGCATTGAGGAAGCATTCATGTGCAAGTTTTTTCCATCAAGCCTAGTTGAGCTCGGTATGTTGTGGTTTGATAAACTGTTGACAACCTCCATCTCTTCCATCAAGGAGCACGAGACAAAAGAAGGAGGTTGACTCTCTGCTCGGCCTCTGTAAGTTGACCAATGAATCACGTCAACTGTACATATTGTTGGAAAATGTTCAAGAACATTTAAAGGTGAATAAAAATTGTCACCAAAGAATTACACAAAACTTTTAAAGATTTGGAATAAAATTAATTTTAATTTTGAGCTACGCCCAAATGAATTTTCCTTATAGATTTGTTTAATCCATATTGGGTTTGGTGCCAAAGAAGGAATGGAAGAGGTTTACTTAAAGGTTGTGTTAGTTCAGATTGTGTGTCCCTTTAATGAGACATGTCTCTCCAAAGAGACATCAACACATCTATATAAAGGGGAGCCCTCCTCTCATTTAGAGTCATCAAAAAAAAAAAAAAAAAACTCCAAACGCAACGCATTGCATACATATCATTCTTCTTCTGAGATTACACCGCAGTTTCTTAGTTCGCCTGTCAAGAGGATTGACGTTTTGCCTCCTCCTATCGATAGTCGTTGTATACTAAAAAACAAA
Source organism: Arbutus unedo (assembly GCA_014822125.1). Classification (NCBI taxonomy): domain Eukaryota; kingdom Viridiplantae; phylum Streptophyta; class Magnoliopsida; order Ericales; family Ericaceae; genus Arbutus; species Arbutus unedo. The sequence goes on from JABCMJ010002874.1 coordinate 3,303, forward strand.
CGTCTGATAGTCCCATTAGCACCAGTGCGGGGGACGTAATTTGCTTTAAGGACAGAGTATTCACACTCGCCTTGATTTGCCAATTTCTGAAATCCTGAGATTGACTTTTGCAAGTTATTAATCTTTTTGTACTTTCATATTCGTATTCTGTGTTATTTGTTTATTGAAAATTTGATTTCAGTACACCGAAAACAACAATCTTAAAACAGATTATACTTTGCGGTTTCACTGGACAAAACGTGTATAGTCCACATACGCAATTTGTCATCTTGGTTTTCAAAACTCGTTTCCACTGTGACTTTTTTAGAGTATTACATGCATAAGTGTATTAATATTATTCTTTGGCATTAAGGGTTGTCAAGCACAATCATTCATTAGAGTATTCTAATATCAATTTTTCCATCATGTTTTGTCAAGCAGTGTAAATTGAAACGGTGCTATACATTGTTTTCGAACCGGTGTTTCATTCAAAACGTTCGCTAGTGGTTTTCAATCTACGCTTTATGTTAAAAATGTATGATATATAAGTGGTCTTTGGGAAATAGTAAACTCGGTGACCATAGTTTTAGATTAAATAAAAAAACAAAAGAATTGATCTATCTTTGTTTTCTCTCGACAGAGTGGGCATAAGAAGTCATTATGATTTGTAGCTACTACTGGTCAACATCATTGTTACCAATTTTTACAGTGAATAAGTTTTTGGAATATAAAAATAAAAGTTGTTTTTTTATTGACAATTTTTATACGGTGGATTAATTTTGTTTTAGATTTAAATTATCACAACGTTTCTATTCTTTTTGGGTTGCATATAATAGAAAAATAACGTCTACTAAGAAAGGACTAAAACAACTACCGAGAAAGACAATCAGACTTTGGTTCCAAAACCGAGTCAAACCCCTACAATTGTACCTCCTACATTTGTGTCTACATCGGTTGCTACCAATGTTCTCTTGGGCCATGCGGAAAAACCAGGAAAGTTCAATGGAACCGAGTTCAAATGATGGTAACAAAAGATGTTGTTTTATCTTACGACGCTCCAATTGGCTAGGTTCCTCAATGAGGATAGTACAGAAGTTCCGGAGAATGAGGCAGACTTCTAGGCTATTGCTGCTATTGAGGTCTAGACAAATTCTGATTTTTGTGCAGGAACTACATTCTCAATGAACTAGACAACACGTTGTATAACGTGTACTACTCGGTCAAGATTGCCAAAGAACTCTGAGTTTCTTTGGATAAGAAATACAAGACCGACGATGCTGGCATGGAAATTTTTGTCGTCGGCAAGTAATTGGACTACAAAATGGTGGACTCTAAATCCGTCATGTCACAGGTTCAAGAACTCCAGGTTATTCTGTATAAGATTCATGCAGAAGGGATGACCCTTACCCTTAGTGAGTCATTCGAAGTGGCTTCCATCATTTGGAAACTACTGTAGCTTTGGAAAGATTTCAAGAATTATCTAAAGCACAAGCGTAAAGAAATGAATTTGAAAGATCTGATTGCACGATTGAGGATTGAGGAGGACAATATGAATGTCAAGAAAAAGGGGACACATGTTTTTCAGTTCACAGCCAAGGCTAACATGGTAGAACATGCTAAGAGACACAACAACAAAACCAAGAAAAGGAGGCAACCAGACAAAGGCCATAATTTTTCTCCAAAAAATGGAAAAAACAAGAAGGCTCGATTTGAAGGGAAGTGTTTTGTTTGTGACAAGACTGGACATCAGGTCGCTAATTGTTACAACAAGAAAGGGAATTTCAAGAAGTATTCAGCGCAGGCCAATGTGACTGAGGTGCACAATGTCACAAATGGTGTTTCAGAACTGAACCTCTCAGCAGTGGTTTCAGAAGTCAACATGGTGGATTCGAATCCTAAAGAGTGGTGGATAGATACAGGAGCCACTCGCCATGTATGCTCAGACAGGAAGATGTTCACCAGCTACCAACCAGTGGATTCAGGCGAAAAGCTTTTTATGGGAAACTCTTCAAGCTCCAAGGTCAATGGGCAAGGAAAAGTGATTTTGAAATTGACTTATGAGTGAGAGTTGACTTTGAATGATGTACTGCATGTGCTCGAAATTCGTAAGAATTTAGTGTCTGGCTCGATACTTGGCAAGAGTGGTTTCCGACTGGTATTTGAATCAGATAAAGTTGTTTTGTCTGAGAGTGGTGTGTATGTAGGAAGGAGATACATGTCTAATGGCATGTTCAATATGAATGTAATGACTAAGGTTCCAGTCTCTCCGGGTTCTAATGAAATAAATACATCTTCTGCTTATATTGTTGATTCTTGTAATTTATGGCATACTAGGTTAGGATATGTGAGTTTTTGTTCTCTACATCATTTAATTAACTTGGACTGTTTGCCTAAATTTAACATAAATTCAGAACATAAATTTTTTTTAATGTATGTGAAAGAAGTGAGCAGTTGGTCAATGTGTGCGTGGAAAGAAGTGTGCAATTCTTTTTTCAAGGGGAAATGTCAATTTTGCCCAACATCTAAATTTGCTGTCAATTAGTTAGTGTATTTTGTAGTCGGTAATTTTGGCAGACGAAATAATTTGACAAAGATTCAAAGCCTCAAGACACAAAATTAGGCTTTCTCTTTACAATATAGAATAGATAATATATCTAACTCGATTGGGATATGTGTTGTTATTTCTCTTTGAAAACGAGGCATTTAAGGACTATAAGGTCTTATGTGAGAGTTTATTGAATACTTTCCGACTACTACATATATATGGTACCATTTGGACGGTATTTCTGGCTAGTAAATTATCGATCAAACATTGTGTGGCTCATTCATCGTCTCTTAACAATTCAACAAATATGTGAGTTGATGTCCAGACTTGAAAAATCTATCATTACGTAATTCGTTGAGAATACCACATAGTAATGACACATGGTACTCCAAGAGCGTTGAATAATTACTCAAATTACAAATAATGTTGACTCATTGAATAATTTATTATTATTACTAGGGTAAAATGCACTGTCCTCCCCTGAGATTTCTGACAATTGCAGGGACCTCTCTTGAGGTTTCAAAAAATACAACTACCTCCCTTACTTTTGAAACTTTTAGATCATTACCCCTGCTGTTAGTTTTTATTAACTTTCATTAGTTTTATCCTTAACTTTGACCATTTTGCCCTTCTTTTACACTCACTCCCTTAATATTTTTTTTCAATAATTGTTTTTGAGGAATTTTTTTGAAATTTCACAATTTTGACTAGAAGCAAGTACATCATAAAAATTATAAATATGCCATGAAAAATTCAAAACATTGAAATGCTAAATATTTGAAAATGTTGTATGCTTATTTTGTAACGTTATTTAAATCTTTTTAATATTATTTTATTTATCAAAACAATTATTAAAAAAATAACCTCTCTTATTGCAATGAAAAATGAAATAAGTACATAATATAAATTGAAAGTTAGAAATACCCTTTTGGATTTACATTTATTTAAAATAAAAAACAGAGCAAACTAGACTAAAGCAAACAGAGCAAACTCTTCTTCAACGGTCGCCGACTCTTTTTCGTGTGGTGGAAACTCCATCTGACATGAATGTCAAGGGCAGATAAGTTGCTCCAGTGAGTAATGAAACTTAGTAGGAAATGTCACCCGAAAAACCGAACCTAGAAGGAAATCAAGCATGCAACAGGATACCAACAAGAGCTACATAAAGCTAAAAAGTTGAACTTTATTATGCTTCCGTTTATTATGTTTCTAGGAGTTCAGCCGAGAAACTCTGTCTCTTACCCGACTATTTAACATAGAGTACTCAGTTGATATTACAAGGCCTTACCTACCAAGGGTCCATAGCTTAAGGTTATGTACTCGACTAGAATACTAACCTGACAAGAAAGGGACCTTCTACCATTCACTCAAGTCAATAACTACTCCGCCCTAGTTAGATCCAATCGATAACGTGACTTCACCAGGTCAAATACTAACGAATCTTAGCTACTTCCCCTTAATCGGCTCAAGGATGCCCAACACTAGCCGACACTCCCTCGGGGTTTAGAACTACACTCACAAACAACCCCAAAGTTACTTCTAACCGAATATACCCACCTTCTAATTTAGGTCATTCTATGAATAACAAGGGACCTTCAATCGACTACACCAACCTCCTATTTGAAGTACAAACACAATCACAACAACGGCTCGACACTCGACAGCAACACTTGCCATGCTGGGCACACTATCCAATTAACATCTTTTTATTTTGTGCCACTATTTGTCACTATGCATTTTCACTATGTTACAATGTTCACCTAATACCCTCCGCTTCCATGTTACAAGCGACACCCACCTCCTATTTGAATGGAATCTAAGAAGTGAATTGGCAAATGAGTAATCTGGAGGCAGTTAAGTGGAAGCATTAGTTATGCATGCATGTGTATATGAAAAGAAGTGAGCAGTTCGTCCATGTGTATGTGGAAAGAAGTGGGTAGTTTTTTTTATGGGAAAATGTCAATTTTGCCCAAAATCTAAATTTGTTGTCAATTAGTTAGTGTATTTTGTGGTGGGTAATTTTGGCAAACAAAAGAATATGACAAAGCTTCAAAGTCTCAAGACACCAAATTAGGCTCTCCCTTTACAATATAGAATAAATAACATATCTAACTCGACCGGGATGTGTGTTGTTATTTTTCTTTGAAAACGAGATATTTAAGAACTCTAAGGTCTTATGGGAGAGTTTATTGAATACTTTCCGATTACTACATATATATGGTACAATTTAGACAGTATTTCTGGCTATTAAATTATCGATCAAACATTGTGTGGGTCATTCATTGTCTTCTAATAATTCAACAAATATGTGAGTTGACTTGAAAAATTTACCGCTACGTAATTTTTTGAGAGTATCATGTAGTAATGACACATGGTACTCCAAAAGCGTTGAATAATTACTCAAATTACAAATAATGTTGGCTCATTGAATAATTTATTATTATTATTAGGGTAAAATGCACTGTCCTCCACTGAGGTTTTTAAGAATTGCAGGGACCTCCCTTGAGGTTTCAAAAAAATACAACTACCTCCCTTACTTTTGAAACTCTATTTTTTTCAATAATTGTTTTTGAAGAATTTTTTTAAGATTTTACTATTTTGACTATAACGAAGTACCTCGTAAAAATTATAAATATACCGTGAAAAAATTCATAACGTTGAAATGCTAAATATTTGAAAATATTGTATGCTGATTTTGTAACGTCCCGATTCTCGATAACTTTATTTAAATCTTTTTAATATTATTTTATTTATCAAAATAATTATTAAAAAGATAACCTCTCTTATTGCAATGAAAAATGAAGTAAGTACATAATTTGAATTGAAAAGACAGAAATATCTTTCTGGATTTACATTTATTTAAAATAAAAGACAAAGTTAACTAGACTAAAGGTAAGACAGCCAAGTGGTGAACTCCTCTTCAACGGTTGCTGACTCTTCTTCATGTGGTGGAAACTCTATCTGCACAACTCCATCTGGCATGAATGTCAGAGGTAGAGAAGTTGTTCCAATGAGTAATGAAACTCAGTAGGAAACGTTACCTGAAAAATCGAACCCAGAAGAAAATTAAGCATGCAACAGGATATCAACAAGAGCTACATAAAGCTGAAAAGTTAAACTTCATTATGCTTCCGTTTATTATGTTTTCAGGAGTTCTGCCGAGAAACTCCGTCTCTTACCCGACTATTTAACATAGAGCACTCAGTTAGTATTAACAAGGCCTTACCTACCAAGGGTCGCTAGCTTAAGGTTATTTACTCTACTAGAATACTAACTCGACAAGGAAGAGACCTTCTACCGTCTACTCAAGTCAACAACTACCTCACTCTAATTAGATCTGACCGATAACGTGGTTTCACTAGATCAAGTACCAAGGAACCTTAGCCACTTCCCCTTAATTGGCTCAAGGATGCCCAACACTGGCTGTCACTCCTTCAAGGTCCAGAGCTACACACCCACAAACGGCCCCAAAGTTACCTCCAATTGAATATACCCATCTCATAATTGAAGTCCTTCTATGAATAACAAGAGACCTTCAACCGACTACACCCACCTTCTGTTTGAAGTCCAAACACAATCACAACAACAGGTCGACACCCAACAGCAACACTTGTCACGCTAGGCACACTATCGAGTTAACATCTTTTCATTTTATGCCACTATTTGTCGCTACACATTTCCACTATGTTATAATGTTTACCTAATACCCTCCGTTTCTGTGTTACAGGCGACAACCAAACCGGGGTCCCTAACATAAATTCTAGGTTTTTCCAAGTACGACATGTTATCACATAGTTCTCTATCAAATATTCGTTCAACGTTTCTAAAATAAATTCGACAGCATAATCGCTATAGCATTGACTATCTCCTTGGGTAGCACGACGGTCATACTATGCATTAGCAATTACTCATAATACAACCTTCATTCACATAATTTCAAGTACATCTTCCTCTATCATCCATATCAACAGTTAACTATCATGGTCATGTATAAACATTTATGGTCAACCATGATAAATCAAGGTTAAACGGTCATCACGAGATTCTACGGGAATCCGTGACATTAACCAAAGTGTCGTGTATGTCTGTGCAGTGTGTTCATACATTCTGGACAACTTATCAGTTCGGAACGAAGTCCCAGTAAACAAATCAACAATTTGTAAATTCTAGATTTTTGGACAGGTCACTTGAGTCGAGTGAGCTACTAAAATCTAGATTCTAACAAAATTTTGGCTCTGTGAAAAATCAGACAGTGTTTTGAAATTTAACAAAGTGGCCCGAGCGAGCCTTCTTTTTTCAGATTCTTACAACTTTTTGATTTTTCTATGAACAACTCGAATAAAACCCTAATCATGCATACTAGATCTAAATAGAAACTAAAGAAAGCATTGAAATCCTAAGAGTTGGTAGGGAAAAAAACCTACCTCAATTGATGCAAACAAGTGTAGAACTAGATCTAATTTGGTGAAAATTGGAGAGAACCTCTAATAGGGTTTCTTCCTTCAAAGGCTCCAAAAACACTCCTTCACTTGTTCTAAAAAACTCATTAATATTCCCCTTAACGAATTTTATGAAAACCAATTAGAGATTTACGTTCGATTTATATAGACTCTAGGATTTAAATGTCCTTATTCCCCCATTAAATTCCCAAATTGTTTTCCCATTATTCCAAATTGAATTCATATCAATGGCCATCAAATTTCGAATTAAATATGATATTTTATATCAAGGTCAATGAAATCCAAGGTGAATATCATTAAGGACTCAAGAATCCTGAGTTAATACCATGAATGCGTAAGAATTCCAAAAGATTTCTTTCGCGAAGCTGCTGTAAACGATAGCTCGCTCGAGCATTCCTAAGGTCGCTCGAGCAGCCTCTCTTAATTTCAAATTTCTGTATTAAAGACTAATTTAAATACTAAATATTAATTATTAACCAATTTTAATTTATTTAAAATTTCCAGATTATTACATATTCGATAAGGGTTAATAGTAAGAAAATACGAGAACTTTTATTTTAGAAATAATTTTTTTTATTTTTCTTCAAAATTTTAATGCAGTTGTACGTAATTAGTTTGAATAAACTAATTTAATGTCAATAAATAAAATTTTATTTTTTATTGATGCGTGGATCAATTATTTTTTTCATATATTATATATAATTTATTAATTATTAGAAAAATTAATGCTACTTTTTCAGATCAAAAGATTGAAGTATTTTCGTGCATAAGTTTAAAATTTATTTGAACAAATTCAAAAAAGTAAGCAAGATTTTTAAATTGGTGTCAAGATTTTTAAATTGGTTTCAAAATTTTAAAAAGTTACATACACAAGAACTTTTTCTTTTTTTTTTTAAAATTTTAGCACCAATTTATCTTTTTGCTTACTTTGTTTGAGTTGGAGAAAATAAATTTTCAAAAGTATGCACAAAAACCATTTAATCTTTTGATCCGAAAAAAATAGCATGATTTTTTCTCAAAAATATTATTGAAAAACATTAAGGAAGTGAATGTGAAGGAAGGAAAAAATGGTCAAATTTAAAAACAAAATTAGTACAAACTAATGATATGAGGTAATAATCTAACATTTTTAAAAGTAGAAAAGGTGATTGTATTTTTTAAAATCTTAAGGGAAGTTCCTGCAATTTGTCAAAAACCTCAGGGAGGTCAAGATTTCAATCTAAAGATGTATAAGCCTGGCTCTTCGACTGAGTCAGGCATGGGACCAAGACTAGTGTCTTTTGAGTCTTAGTTTTCTTCTGTTAATGAATCACCAGGGCATTCTGAGTCTATAGGGCTTGTTCTTTGATATGAGAGGTTTATCTTTCTTTATTCTATTCCTTCGGTTCTTAGCGACAACCCCTATCCCTTTTCTGTAGCTATAGAAGGGCTACAATTAGACCAAACTATCTAATTTATAGTTGGAGTTACCACTCTCTCTATCTATTGCATTTTACCCTTATTAATATTAATATTGTGTGAAGATGCTAATTTTAGAAACTTAAATCCAAACCCAATAATAGGAGGGATAACTTTTGTCATTGAACCATGTTAAAGGAGCTACAAAATAATGCTAAAGGGGCCCTGTAGCCTACCAAAACAAGAAATTAATATCCAAAATGTTTTATTCCCTTTTTACCTAAATCCCACTAAAAGAAATGCTTCATCCACTTTCCACAAGGGTTTGTTTAATTAAAGGTACCCACTTCCCAGCCATCTTTTTTTGTTTTCAAAACATAATGATTTCGATGCTTCCATATTTGACCACAATATTATAAGATAATAAATACCAGTGTTAGGCTGCAATCCTTTTGTCATATTTTCGAATAGGTTCTTTCCATTCTTATTTTCTTGAGATTTTGACAGGGGTTGTCGCTAAGAACATGTTCACAAATATAATGTAAAGTTTTTAATATATATTTTCAATATTCGTATCACCAATTAAGAAAAAGTTTCAAAATTATTATAGTTCAGAGTTTTTTCAAGTTATATTTACAGCAAACTCTTCTAAAAGCAATCGTAATCTAAACGCAATATTTAAGGGATGAATTTTTCTCTATACTTTCTTGAACTCCTTTTTTTCCTTTAAAAATAAAAAATTCTATTTGTGGGTCCTACCATAAATTAACTATAACGATATATATATATATATATATATATATATACCATTCATCTCATTGCTCACACAACACATTTTTATAAAAAAAAAGAAAAAAGAAACCTTTATCGTGCATCAATATTAATGTAAAATGTTAGTATTTTGTTTCAATTAATTAAATAGACGACAAATAAAATTTTGAACTTCGACCATCATTTGTATCAAACAAATACACATTTAGTTCATATTCTTTTTGAAATCTGACCAATTTTATTTTTCAAGATGATGTTTTTAAAAGAGGCATGAGTGGAACTGGTCCCGTTATTCAAACTTGCTTACGCATTCAATAAAAATATTGGGTGGCCTGCGCTCTCTCTCCCTCTCTCTCTCTCTCTCTCTCAAATAAGTCATTTGTTATTGTAGATAGACAAGTGAAGAGTATTTGGATAAGTTGAAAAGCAAATTGTATTAGAACATTCTCACTGATTTCTCCATTTTTTGCATTAAATTAAAAAGAAAATCTCATTTTTTTATTTTAAGGTCTTATGTATTAAATTCTCTATTTTATTTATATTTTATTAAAATATTTTTTTATTTTATATTCAATTCAAATGTTATAAAAAAATAAGGGAAGAGAAAGAAATAAAAAAAATAATAAAAATAAAATTTTAAAAATGAATAGTTCATTTTTAAAACTAGAGAGTTATTATTATTTTAAAAAAATAAAAAAAATAATAGAAAACGAATGTAAAAATTATTAAAAAAATTTATTCTTCAAATTTGAGAAGAAAACATTTAAGGAACTGGACGTGAATGCCCTTATTGAGTTCCAATCATTTAGCTACCAAAATTAATACCTTGTCCATGAGGACCAACTCTTGTCAGTTGTTTTAATAGCAGTCACGTCAGGCTACTTCATATCCCACCACCAATGTGTCAGGTGGCAGGAAATATAAAGCTGATACATCATTTATTACTCTCTTTGCCACAGTTCTCTTGAAAGCCTCTTCTGTATCATTTTTATTTTTTATTTTTCATTCGTATTTATCAAATAACCGCGGAAAACTCGTCTCGCAAAACATTTTTCCAAAACTCTTTTCACCACACCCACAGAAATTTGAATTCTCAAATTATTTCTACTAAATACGGAAAGAATAAATGCTTTTGTTTTTAAGAACAATTTTGAATAGGCATCGTCCTTGTAAATTTACTTTTGAAAAAGGGTAGCCAACTAGAATTTGCTTGATAGATCCAAAACCAAAACCAAAACCAAAACCAAAACCAAAAAGAACTAAAACAAAACAAAGGAGTAGACAGAATTTATATGACAAAAAGGACATGCTCCAAAAACAATAAAAGCCCAAAGTGTTGCTTGTGTTGATACCTATTACCAAATGGAATGTGTTTTTATTATTTTATTTTATTTTTTTTGTGAGGAGAAAGACAAGAAATTCATACAACATAAAATAATGGTTCAGAATTAGTGGTGTTCAAGCTAACCTTGACCTGAATGAACAATCATCCAACCAATGGGCCAGCTTCCAAGTTCAATGTCCTAATATGCTAAAAGGCATATCACTACTAGAGAATAATAATGAATTATATATATACACACTGATACCATGCTGGCAATCCAGCATCATAGGTGATTTTACAAATGATACACCATAATCATCTCTGAAGTGACAAATCAAAACTTTGAAATCACGCTCTCATTGTATGAATAAGTTAATTTCAGTATCTTGTGACACCTTACAACCTACTAGTAACAATAAAATGCTTAACTGTTAAGCTAGAATCAAATCTAACAGCTAGTACAATTGTTGGATCTAATATATTGCCACAGACAACATATCTGGAACTCTAAAAGCAATTGCAGATAACACCTCCTTTCCCTTTCCCCCTACTGCTACACCACCTGCATATATTTAGCCATAGAGTTTAAAAGCATGTGAATAAATGATTCACCTAAAAACATCCATGTGCATAAATGAAAACAACAGTGACTTAGAATTTACTAAAAGTTAAATTACAAGAGAACCATAATCTCCTAGTAATTTGCTTCATTGATTACTAGACTCTTTCTGATGGTTTATCCAAAAAAAGATTATTTCTGATGTACTAGGTGAAGAGTGGAGCTGTGACCGAGGCCACGAGGGAACTGGCATACATCATCTGAGAGAGGTTTTTTTTAATGGGAGTTGAATTTGGATTCAATTAGGGCCCAAGTGCGTTGGTCCTCATTGGATGTGGAGCTAGTGACATCCTATGAAGTGGAGTCAGCGACTCCCATTTCTTCAAAGATTGAAGGTTGTGAACGACTAACCTTTGGTCGACAGTTTCTAAACAGTGAGAACCATGTAGCATTTACAACTGAATTTATGTAGAGTGCAGGTCATTAGATAAAACTTCTACCATTTTTCTAGTTTTTATAGGGCAGAAAAGCAAATTTTTAATGTTGGGTTCAATTCATCCCTCAATTAATCATTACTCTTATTGTAGCTGCTTTAAGGTTTAACAGAAAATATGCCAGAGGTCCTAGGTTACCAGAGGAATAACAATAAAGAGTTGAGAGAGAGAGTGTGTGTGTGGATATTACTAGGGATCTTGGAGCAAAGACTCACTTGAGGAGGAAATAGCATTGCCACTCCTAATGCCAAAAATAACTCTGCTGATTACGACTTTGGATTATTCTGCACAAGGGGGAATCAATAGTGGAATATAGGCTACAAGCACTCGGAGCTAACAGTTTCATCAAAGTTTCCATAATACCAATCGAAAAAGATTTTAATGAAAATGCAATCTCTCCATAACAGCTCTAAGTTGCTTAGGGGATCATCGAATTTCATTACCCGGATATACCTTTTGCAGGATCTTTTGGCTGTCAATGAAGTATTGATTTGGATGATTAATGCCCGCATCACAAGATGAGCCATGAACAGCTTCAAATGTCAAGGTGCAAGCCAACTGCACATATCACAATCACAAACATAATACCCCATAGAAAACGAAAAGAAAAACTGAAGAACAATGTTGACGACGCCTTCAAATGCAATTTTCTAACCTGATAATGTCTATTCCGCACTTTGTCCATCACATCCTCCATTGGACGATTGCCTACTCCCATTTTGCCAAGGGCAGCTCTCAGATTTTCCTCACTTTCATGGGAAAATGACAAGTTAGCATTGTCTCAATGCTTTGTAGCAAATGTACTCAATGATAATTACAACCTATATTTTCTGTGGTTTCAAATTTGTGGTTGTATGGTAAGCTTAATTTGTAATTCCACCCATACAGCCATACCTTATTAGTACTTAGTTTTGGTAGCACACAAATCATCAGTTCAGAGAATCATCACGTTACATTGATCAACAGTTATTCATTTGAAAGGAAGCAGGAGTTATATAGTTACAACGTACATTTAGGTAATTATCATCAAAGGGTTCCAATTTTCGACATAATTTTGGTGTACGTAATTTTTGTCGAAGGGTTGCAATTTTCAACATAGTTTTAATGCATGCCACATGGCTTTCGTGTAAAACCACTTCTCTATAATCACTCAAGTCAATTAGCTCAGAACGATCTAGCATTGAAAAGTTCGAGTCCATTATGAATGAATCGCTTCAGGAAATGTCAGAAGTGGATTCACAGAGTCGATAACAGAAATCGGCAAACAACATCATTACATGGTGCAGTAAGCAGGCATTCGACAGAAATGAATAGCACAAGAGTCACAGGAAGCATAGGCCATCATTATAACACAAACCTACGAAAGGGTGCACTAGGACCAAATTTCCTCCCCTGCCAATCTTTATGGGTTTCCCACAGTTTTCTTTCACTACAGTATTACTGTATTGCTTAATGTTCTACTTTGACACATACTTCTGGGTTTCCTCAATCAAATCTTGTTTCTCTACAAACCATCAAAATGTAGTACATCGCTTAAGGTTCATTTTTTACCCATACTAGTTTCTAAGCCAGTAATCAAATCAAAGATAAATATACAGAGAAGCAGTCAGATAAGGAAGAAAAAGATGACAAATCCGTCAAAAAGTTTAGAACAGCAGCATCTTGAAGACTAGTTGAAGAAAGTAACTTCTGATCATCTGTGGCTCCAAGCAGTAAAATTGACGATTTTGATAGAGGTTGTCGCAAAAGGTTGAGGGATTGGACAGGATTATCTGTTACTTGTAATTGATAACCAAACCCAGTACATGACCAGTGGTGAAACAGGAATTCAGTAGCTGAAACCATAGAATGCAATGCTTTGCTTCATTAACTTCAGCTAGATCATTACTTAAAATTGAGTTGTCATTTGGACAGGAGGCCGGATTATAATCCCATTTTACTAATTGGATGTGGGCTTAATGCACTCAAATAATCAGTTAGTAAGCTAACCTGAAATGACGAAAAGGACATCCATGATGATCTCCAACACCAGGAGTGGATGATATGATTTTTTGACAGGAATAGGGTGTATAATCCTGCACTCACCACGAAAGCAATTTAATGTGCCTACTTGTATACAGAGTAAGCTTTGTATCCTAACTCCCTGGACTGACACTTGTCAGCCATCACACTCTGTGGATAACAACAAATACAAAGGAACATGCAGATTGGAGTAATACTTCCAACTGAACCAGATTTGGACTACAACTTCTAAAACAAACTTTTCCACCCTTTATATTGACCCTGCATGCTAAAAAATCATCCATCTATTTGGAAGCATATAGTTCTTTATTTTCATGTCTTTCGCACATGGAAGAACTAAACTGTCTTACAATCATAACATCTTACAAGCAGAACAAAAACCTTGAAATAGTTTGTTACTATATCATGAAACTATTAGGACTTCCAAACAACCTTTAAAAAGTTTGGTACCCATGATCTGCCAATATGATCCATGATACTGAATCTGACGACCATGAACATATCTTAAAATAAACACATGAATGCTGAGGATTTTTCTTACCGTTCTCTTCCCTTCTTTTCCATAGTTATGCCGTATGCTATATGCATATTCCTTATCAAATCTCTCAGCACCAACCTACAAGGAAAAAGAATCAACAGGTACACACTTAGAATAAAACAGAAAGGGACGTGATATTCAAGCAGCACAGAACTGTATATCTTATAGATAGCATACAAATATGTTTGTTCACCCATCCGCAACCCACATAGCCCACTGTCCACACAACCCACATGCGCGCACGTGCCCACACAAATACACACACGGAGAGTTTATATCATCAATAACTGGCGCTATGACAACTTCAGGGCATAAATATGCTAATGACCAAATGAGAACCAAAGGATTACTCCACCTGACAAGGCCATCAGTGCTACGTGTAACACATGAACATGAAATTAATGTATGAGAATGCTAATGTATAGCAATTTACATGGCTAAGCGTCATTGTGTTCTTACAGGTTCTTGTCAATGCAAGAATAAGGATCAATCTTCCATTGAAAACAATTTTAGCTTCCTAGCAAAATAATTTAATAGTACCAAGCTTACCTTGCGAGAGAACTCAGCTTTCCAAAAGGCAAGCGCATCATCCAACTTCAATCCAACACCCTACAGGAAAGAAAGAAATAAAGGAAGAAAAATGAGTGGAACAGTATTCAAGGCACAACAAGAAGTTGAGTGCAATATAAATAGTTTCATAATCGCATGAACCAAATATGTACATATCCCAATAATTATCCGTTATAAGCATACTTCAAGTTGACTTGAATATTCAACAGACATATGATAATCAAGAAACAAGAATTTTGTTTGCGACATTGGGAAATCTGGTTAGTTACCGTTCATGACTATAAATCCACTGCATGCAGCAAAAATTCAAACCAAGCACAAAGGGTACCCGTGTACATAAGTACACGTATACATAAGTACACGTATTTGCAAATGAAACAAGCACGAGCGGAACCAGGATTTTGTTGCCGGGGGTGCCAAGCAAGAGCCCTGTCCACTCTTCTCCCCAGGCACCGCCCCTTCCCTTACATGCAAATTTTAATATTCAAATAATAAAGCATCCCGTGTTTAATAGTGTACAGGATAAATCCCCAACATTTAGGATATTCCACCTCTCTTATACAAGCATTACACTCTTCTCCCCAGGCACCGCCCCTTCCCTGAGATGCAAATTTTAATATTCAAATAATAAAGCATCCCATGTTTAATAGTGTACAGGATAAATCCCCAACATTTAAGATATTCCACCTCTCTTATACAAGCATTAGATTTTACGAGTTGCAAATAAATGAAATGGTACTTTAGGTAAAATGTTACATATTACTTAATCCTACATAGAAAACATTCTAAAGAGAGATCCATTTAATGAGATAGAAAAGTGGGGTCAATTTAAAAGGGGAAGGGATATCTCATCACAAAACACCAAGATAGATTCCCAAATCCTAATATGGGGGTGCCAAGGTAATGAACTAAGGTAGCTAGGTGTAGAAATAACATTCAGTCACAAGGATAAGGGAGAGGTTGGGGGTGCCATGGCACCCCCATTGTGAAAGTTAGTTCCACCTCTACAAAAAGGACAAATGTATGGCCGTCGAAAATTCAAGCACAACCTGAACCTGAACAAACGAAATTGGACAAGGTCCAATGCATGAAAAAGGTGTCTAATAGACATGTTTCCCAGGATCTCCAACAAAGGACACGGGTATATGCCACACTCTTACATAGTAAAAATGCACTTTGTCCATCTAACATGCCACAAACCCAGCACCAGATGTTAATCTTCAACACCATCACACGAAACCAAATAAGCATATCCAAGTTGATACCTTGAGAAAGAGACCGAATTGCATTCTTCCTCCATGCTTTAAATGATGATCCTCTCTTAGCTGCATGAGTAGCAGGGACCACAAAAATTATTAAATATGCACCACAGAATTACAATTCACACTTAAGAGAGAGAAAAGAGAAGGGAGGAGGCAGAATGATGCAAATTTATTTTCATCATAAACTTGTGATGCAACAGTAATAACCCCGATTGAATAGCCACAGCCTCTACCTTTTCGAACAGGTGGCGCATGCATAAAGGAAATGAACTTTTAGCTAGTTGATTGATGTCCTTCAAAGATATGTCTGCAAATTCTCTTGGCTGCAAAATTAACACACCAAATTCATCTGTATCAATTCGAACCTCTAAGACCCAAGGGTAACAAATAACGCAAAATCAAGAGTAAAAAGTACCTGGGAATAGTCAGGGCCTAGATAACTTGTCGATAGTGATTCCACAATCTATGCAAATATCAAAGACAAGTGAGGCACCCTACTTTGACAGAGAGCCAATATTGAACTTCAAAAGTGAGTGGAATACTTACAGGAGTCAATCGATCCTTCTCTCGTTCTCTAATGGTGGATGTCCATTTTCTGAAAGCAAAGGCCACGCCTTATGAATACCAAAAGGATTTAATTTCACTCTCTAAACAGCATTAGCCAATACAGACCAAGTAATGAGCAAAGAAGTAAAAAACGCAACACCATTCTTGAAATTATGTGCATATAACACCTTCCAATATTCTTGAGGTGTAAAGATAGCACACCGAGGAGGAAAATTCTAAATGTACTCACAAAGCTACAAAATGTTTAAAACCTGATCTTCTGAAAACTAAGACTAGTAAAGAAATCATTTCGACGAGATGTGGTAGGGTGTGCTGGAATAGTTTGGACAGCAAGAAGAAGTAA
Organism: Arbutus unedo; assembly: GCA_014822125.1. Taxonomy (NCBI): domain Eukaryota; kingdom Viridiplantae; phylum Streptophyta; class Magnoliopsida; order Ericales; family Ericaceae; genus Arbutus; species Arbutus unedo. The sequence goes on from JABCMJ010002874.1 coordinate 20,135, forward strand.
CTTCAACCCAAAGGATAAAAATTCGGGTGTACATCAAACAAGCACATGTTGGGACACAAGTATGCACCCAAGAAGTGTCTGTTTGATAGTGGGATTGTACAAGACGTTATCGACTCATCACTAAGTAGTAACACAATATTTCTCTGATTAGTAACACCTCATTGGACCACCAAAACAGATATTAATAACCTGTTTGTCAGCACAAGTGCCTTTGAAAGATGGCTGCGAAATCGTGTGACAACAAGGGAAGCCACCTATAAAATAAGAATAAAAACATCAACAGAATTGACGAAATAGAGTTTGATGCGGCGTACAGTGTACTAATCAAAAGTAGTACCTGATTCATAGCAACATATGCAAACCCTTTCAGGATAAATACTCTGCGACCGGCCACTAATTCCGGAACTTCTTCAAAGGGAACCTTCATTAATAAGAGAGGCAAAAAACATGTTAACAATCCAAATCAAACTAGCAAACAGGAGACCTCATACTAATTAGAGATCCAGAGGATGGGAAGCCCCTCTTTTTACTTGTTTCTCATTTCTTACGCTCAATGGGATTGGAACCACCAATCAAGTTTTCCGCACTACACTTCCCCAGTTACATAATGGTGAGCAATCGCTAAATATTTTCCACCTACCCAAAAGTATCAGAGGCAAATATCAGAACCATCTGATTTCGTTAATTTCGGATTGGGCCCCTGGAATCATCCAATAGAATGTCAAACGAACCACTACTAATTTGTTTCCACTTAGAAGTAGGGAGACTAATTTCTTCAATTCCACAAAATCATTTGCCAACAAGTGAAGAAAATAATCAGTCACCTACTCAATTATGAGTAAGCTAAAGTTGTCGTTGTTGCAGTTGAAGGGGAAATTCAAGAAAGTAAACAAACCTTGTAGAATATGGTTTCAGCTGCAAAAGGCAGAAAACAACAAAGAGAAAAACAGAAAATGTTAGAATACGACATATCTTAAAGGAGACTAAACTTTAGAACTTAGAAAGTTTACATTTCATGATCCACGAATATATAGAAGAAAAACAAATTAGATGAAAGAGCACCCATATCCCTGAAGAAAAACTAAGGTTAAACCCAGAGTGCAAGAGAGATCAAGCTTCTAAGATGTGAGCAGGACAGAAATGCATAATCTGATATTCAAAGGTAAGCGCTTAGATTAGCTCTTATCCCACATCATCACAAGTGTTTGCATAACGCACACAACAGAGACAAAAGCCGGTGCAACACCTATAACTACGAGAATTTGCAAATTTCTCATACTGAAGGATATTGGGTCACTCCAACTCTTTGTGAGAAAATATAACTTGGCAGCACAGGCAATATGAGTGAGAAGTATGAAGGAGGACAAACCCAAGCAATGCACTTGAAAACTACTAACAAATGTGACGACCATAATGTAAGCAACAAAGAGACAGAAAATAGCCAATAAGTTTTGAAAGTAACAGCAGTTACCAGTAGGTATAGATTGACCAATAGAGCGTGCAACTTGGCTCAGTTTCTCCTTCACATTCTGCATAAGCAAACAAACCATAGTAGATCCTCGAGTCAGGCCTGAAACTCTATGCTCGAGATAGAAAAAAGGAAAACCAGGTTGAGATCTTTTACCATAATGAAAATTAAGTACCAAAAAGGACATTTATTCTCCTTGGACAGATAAGAGATCAAAACAATTTTGCATGTGGAGTGCAAATACCTCAAATTCTGCAATGCTAACTGCTTTATAAGGAAGGTCAAATTCTGCCATCAGTGCACGCTGCAAATTCCAAATTTGAGCCACAAATGATCATGATCAGACTAGGAAACATAGTAAATCCAATAGAAGAAAACAAACTATACCTGTTCTTCAGGACTTTCAAGTCTGAAACGGTAACGAAAAAGGGTGGTTTCCATGGAAAGAAACCATTTTCTCAGTTCCTCCCTAGTGCGACAGCAAATAAATCAGAATCAAGTAAGAATTTGGCAAAGACAGACCAAAAAGTACTCTAACCTCAGGAAGAATACTACTCACGTTCTACAATAAACAAGACGGAGAACAAAGTGGGAAATTAAATCCTTGTTGATAACTTCAGATGCTTGCGGATGGCTCATATTTGCCTTCCAGATATCTCTTACCTATTCAAATCCAGCAATCAAAATACGAAACAGAACAGCTATACAAAAAACACAAATAAATATTCATAGCTGACAGCTGTAATCTACCAGTGTCTCCATTTCATCTGCCTTCTTTCCCCGGGACAATCCATCAGAAATGCCTTTAAGAACTGAATCGACATTACCAAATCGCAAGGCTTCAGAATTAACATTTAAATAACCCATGTTCCCATACTGCTAGAAAAGGTCACATATGACTCCATCAAACAACCGCAGAACCAACATTAATATAAGGCTCCGTTGGAATAGACATGGATTTCAAAAGGAAAAAAAATCTCAAACAGAGAGGTATTGGTATCGATAGCTAGTAAAACGACAATAGATGTTGATTAACGGTAGAAAAAACATATTTTTACGATCATCCTTAAAGTAGAAGAATGGTTAAATCACCCATATTAGAGCTCTCAAACTTAATGTAGAAATCCATAAGCTATCGAACCTAATTTGAGCTATTCTCACCGACTAACAATGTCAAATCCCCCATTTTGTATCTCTGTCTATCCAAACGAAGAACGAAGGTATAAAAATGCAAGATTATCTCATTAAACCCTAGCTCCATAATAAGAGAATTATATTCCTCAAGATTTCGTGTAACGGGGAATTTTCTAACGGAAGAGAAAAAAACTTAATTCAGTTTGGGTAGTGAGAGAACGTAGGAAAAGAATGAAAGCTAGTGATAAAGAATGACCTCGGAGGCGATCGATGGCGAAAAGCTCGAAGTCTTCGAGTCTGACTTCGAGCTCTGGAGCAGAGCGGTAGAGGGGGAGAGTCGGAATTACGTCAGCAAAAGCGGGAGTTCTTCTCTGGGGCCGAACGATTTCCATTTTCGCCCCTTTCGTTGGTCTGAATCTGAAGACGAAGCAAAGGCAGCGCCAGCCCTGGCTACGTGGTGTATTCTTTCCAGAGAAGATAGAAAATTGGCGGGAAACGCTTCCCCCGTTGCCTGTAAATCGGGTCGGATAGATTCAAACCGATCCCAATGGTTTGGATCTTTGGTGGTTCTGAGAGGAAGCTTTGTAATAAGGCCGAATCTCAAATCTCAAATGTAAATCTTATGAAAGTAGGAGTAGTCTCAATTTGGTTGGACTTTTTTATTTATAATCATTTTTTTGTTCTTATGCGAAATTTTTTATTTTTCAATAATTTTTTGTAAATTATTGATTTATCTCGATAAGAAATTTCAAAAAAATTATAAATATTGAGCCAAATTTTAAAAAAGTTCAAAAATAACAAAAATAATATAAAAACATGATTTTTTTGTACTTATTCGTCATCTTTAGTGACTTTTTTTTTTAGTTTTTGGACATAACTCATGAAATGGGACTGATATAACACATGAAATGGGACTTGAAATTGCAAAGAAAATTGAGACAGCTTGTTGATAAAATATAAGGCTGTGGTAATAGCCTCAAGCCAAAATTGAATAGGTAAATGAGATTGGTAAAATATGGCCATATTTTCTTTTTGTCACTCCATTTTGCTTAAGAGTGTATGAACATGTAGTTTCATGAACAATGTCAAAAGATTTGAAAAATTGCATCATGAGAGAATTAAGAAACTCACCATATTATCTGATCTAACAATTTGAATGGAAGAAGAAAAGTGATTAGTAACATATACCTTGAAAGCTTGAACATGAGAAGTAACATCAGATTTGGACTTTAAAGGAAAGATCCAACAATATCTAGAAAAGTCATCTACAAGAAGTAGGTAATACCTATAACCACTGAAAGAAGAAACAGGAGTTGGACCCCAAACATCCATTTGCACAAGTTGAAGGGAGAACTAGTGCAAGAAACGGAGGTATTAAAAGGTAACTTGTGACTCTTTGCTATCATGTTTGGACAATCCTAGATTGTATTTAGTAGCCAACATTTGAAGAAAACGTTTATTAGGGTGCCCCCAACCAATTGTGCCAAGTTGCAATAGAGGCAGTTGTGCAGGAAAAGACTTGCTCTGACTTAGATGAAGGAAGAAGAGGATAGAGACCCAGAGACAAGGGCCCTGATGAAGAACTTGAGAAGTGAGTTTGTCCTGGATAACATACCCACAAGAATCAAATATGATCTTGCAATTATTATCTAGAGCAAACTTATGTACACAAAATAAATTGTGAGAAATAAGGGGAGCATGTAACGCTTTGGACAGAAGAAAAGAGTTATTGGAAGTGGATAATGTTCCTTTGCCTGAGGTCAGAATAGGTATGTTTTGACCATTCCCAACTGTAACTTGATCTGGGCAGGACAAGGTTGTGTAATATTATGATGAGAGTTAGTCACATGTGAAGTGGCTCCTGAAACAAAGAACCAGGAACCAGTAGCTCCATATCCTTGGGAAAAAGATGCAGCTTGAGGTGCAGAACCATAGTTTTGGTTTGACAATGTTGCAATAGTATTCAAACCATATGTATTATCTGTTAGAGACATGGCTTGTGGCATTTGTGTTGCATTATTATGGGGAATAGAAGAAACTGATCCTGAAGCAAACTGAGGCTGATTTTGAGTACCAAATTGTGATGAAGGTGATCCAAAATTGTTCGTGAATAGAGATTTATATCCCAGGTTTTGTCTATGATGACAGGTTAGAGCAATATGGTCATACTTCCCACAAATCTGACATCCCATATTCATATCCATCATTTGTCCCATGTTTGACCCTTGAAATTGTCCTAAAAAATTACCATGTGGATTCCATGGTCCTGAAAAATTACCATTTGAATTCCATGGTTTCTGAAAGTTATTTCCTCTATATTGACTGTTATTCCTTTTATTTCCATATTGAGGAAACATGCCAGAATTTTGTTGATAGCCAGGATTTTGCATTACTGAATTGGTGTGCTGTGAGTTAAAACTATTCTGACGTCTAGTCGAAGACTGGCCTCTGCTATTGTTATCAGTGTTGCCTTGATGAGTAATATTAGCTCCCTGCATATTTGTATGTTGAGTATTCTGCGCAACCAAAATTGTTGCAGGATCTGCTACTGAATTTGGTTTTGATCAAGATGTAACTCTTTAGCTAACAACATAAAAGTCAGATGACCAAATGAAATATCTTCAAAGTGAGTCCTGATACTTTGTTTGAGAGAATTATATTCCTTAAATAAGCCATGTAAGGTGTGAAAAACAAGATCTTCGTCATCTATCTTGACACCAGAAGTAGCCAATTTATATATTATTTCCTTGATAGAATCCAGATAGAGTTCTATTGTGGTTGTCTTCTTCAAATTAAATAGTTTCCTTTTGAGGTTATGTATATGAGATCTTGACAGAGTACAAAAATTTTCTTCTAATTTGTACCACACTTGATGAGCAAATTGGAATCCAATTACATGTGACAAAATTGGAGGTGTGAGAGTGGCTATTATACAGGACATCAACATTCGATCTATAGTACTCCATTTGGTATAAGCTAGATTCTAAATCTTAACACCAGTATCATCAACATTATGTGTAGAAGGAACAGGTATTGAACCATTAACATACTAGAAGAGGCTACTAGCTAACAATGAATTTTCAATTTGTGTCTTCCAGGTGAAGAAGTTTGATGAATTGTTTTGATTGTTATAAAAGACTGAAAGTTTGCTATGAGAAATGAAAGCAAAGGAGGAAGATACTCATTCTCTCTGCCTTTTGCCATTGATATCCTTCTTCTTCTTGACCTTAGGGTTTGATGATCGAAGCAGGATTGGACTGACTTTCGCCTATTTTAGCTCTGATACCATGAGAAAACTTACAAACTGATATCAATTTCAACTAGAAGTTGAATCTTCATTGAATTTATTGCAGCAAACACAAGGTTTATTATTGAATCAAGAAATGAGGAAAGATAATAGGGAAAAGAAGAAGTGAAGAACATTCTTCTTCAACTGCCATGGATTTTTACAAGAGAAATGAAATGCGTACATGACTCAACTTACAAGCTCTCCTTTTATATCGAAACGAAAGAAAACGCATGTCCAAAATATAGCTGGCAACTAACTAACCAAACTAACGATTAAAACTCAGCACTTGGCAAGTTCCACTACATTTGTTAAACATCAATCAACTTCACTCAAACCACTTATTGTTGGAGACAATCTACCCGCATTCTTTGCATTCATTACATTGGTGCCATACATCAGCCATTAGATGCTCTTGTAACGTCTTTAGTTAAAGTTGTAGGAGCTAGATTAGTCAACACCCCCCCCCCCCTTCTTTCTCTCTATCTCTCCTCAGCTACCTATCATAATCATAGATTGACGTCTCTCTCTTCCCCCCTTCTCTTTCTCAGTCTGTAATTCCCCAATTTCTCAGAAACGTTAAATAAAATATTTAATAACAAAAGACTACTTTTCATTAAGCAAAATAAGTTTCGATTACATATCTGAAATTGAAAGTACAAGAATAGAAAATGAGCTCGACAATATCTAGGTGAACCAGGGTGCTACGACATTTTCCTAAAAAGTGTTGTCATCAATGGATAGAAAAGAGGGTTCAACTACATCATCAATGACACCTAGTATGAAAGGCTAGGGGCACCATTAGTGACAAAGCTCAGCAAATAAGAACTTACCCGTAATTCAATTTATGCCACAGAATGTATGATGCATGAACAGGTCAAAAATAATGATATAATGATAAACAGAAGCAATAATGATAGTAAATGATCATAGTGCAAGATGTAGAATATAACTCAAGTCAACTTTCTAGACTCACTCTAGATCTCAACATGTTTCTAACCATGACTTGTATGTGTCCAAAACTCATTTCAAAATCTCAAGTTTGGGTCAACACCTATGTTGTCTGTAAGTCAAAATCATTCCCAAAATAGTGTCATGATTCCCGACTGATATGGTCCCGAATCCTAAGCCGAACCTTGTATTCGACGCAAATGTACCCAAAACATCAGCTCTGTATCTCATGTTTCCAACCGTTATGCCTTCCATATGTCGTGCCTTGATATAAAAATCCTAACTCCATTATCAACTATGATTTTATTTTCAAAATACACGGCGCGGCTAAAGAACATAACTTGGCTTAATACATTAAACGTGACCAACTCGGCTCTAAGCCATAGCCCGGCGGTATGAGACAACAGTTCGGCTAAAATTCATATCTCGGTTAAAGACTCCTAACACAATCTCCCCGTAGAGTAATATCACATCTCTTATGGCGCAACTTAGTGTTTTTCTTAAAATCTCATTTATCGTCAAAAGCACGTGAGTGACCATGCTCACAGTGACATGTACTTAGATCTCGTTACTAAGTTGACACATGCTTGGAAAAAAAACTGGAATAATCAAGATAGCATAAGAACATGGTATACAAAGTCCAAACGTGTTCTAAGATCCACATGTGCATTTTTACATGATTCATGTTGACCAATAGGAATCATAATAGCATAAGTGTGAATCAATAACATGACTAGAATTGCAAACATAAAAATGGATAGAAAACATAGGTCATCCGGTTGGTCAGAATATAGTCATCCAGATGAATGGTGAGTCATCTGGATGGATCACCCTTAAACATCCGATTGAGTGTGGTATTGGTGTTGAATGGTCCAACGTCAATGGTTTAGTGTTGACAATATGATTAGAATGAACATGTCATGGTTTAGATATCATTTGGTCTTGTGCTTGCAGTATGCTAAAAAACCTGTCTATTAAAAAAATGTAAGTATAGAAAATGATTTTTTGAAGTTTCGAATTAAGGGATGAAAACCAACTTTAATTGTTCCTCGAATTTTTCTAAGAACAATGGTATACTTGCTTTGTCCACATGTATAAGGCTTGGGTGAGTTTCAAGCAGTTCTACCTAAAGAAAAGCGTGATTTTTCACTTTTGTACTTGGGTTGGGGGGGGGGGGGGGAAATACTTTCTTATTTTTATTTAATTAAATTAGAGTGAAGAAAACTTTACTTAAATTTATTTAAAGCAAATAAGAGCCTACTACTAACAAAAGAGAACTACAGGATGGGATGTAGGGACATCTGGATGGGATGAATAGACATCTGGATGGGTTATTATGATCAGAACATAATAGAAATAGAGGGTATATACATCCGGATGGAAAAAAATGTCGTCCGGATGGGATGAAGGTTCATTTGGATGGGTTTAAGGCTTCACAAAATAGTTATAATGCAGTAGTCAAGTTCATTTAGACAGGATGAAATGTTCATCCAAACGGATCACTAAAGGTCAGAACATACTTAAGATGAAAAGCATATTATTTAGATGGAAGGTCAAGTCATTCAGATAGAATGAAGGTTCATCTGGACTGGTGCAAGATTTCACAGTGTTGAAATAGACAGAGAGGGTAGATTCATCCAGAGGGGATGAAGATTTATCCGAATGATGATCATCTTCTCCAAATCACAGAACTGAGTTTTCTTTTGTTTGAGCTTCATGAAACTCTAATATGGATCGATAACGTAAATTGAAGATAGAAAAAGGTTCATTTACCTTGGATAGGTGGAATGCACCATCGAATTGGAAGGATTTGACTTGGATTGTGTGAAGCGAACCTCTAATGGAAACTCTCTCTCTTTAACTATGGTTTCTCAATTCTCACTCTCTCTCCAACCATGGCATAACAGTACAACTCTGAGCTTCATGATTCGTGGTAAAAGAAGGAGGAAGGGGTCTTATTTATAGTTTTGAAGGGCCAATCTTGGTGAGTCTTGCATGTGCAACTTTTGACAGTCATGAAAGAAAATCAGGAGCTTGGAGTGCATGTGTGAACTTCACAGGTGCAGTCATGGGGTAGGGAAGAGGGTGCTGCCATTCTTGGTAGAGAGTATGTAAAGGGAGGGAGGTAGTGATCAAAATCACATGTTTATGGAAGTTTTGGGGATTTAATTATGAAATAAAATATATCAGCCATGTGAGGGCTAATATTTTAAGAATTTTCTAAATGTGAGTTGATGATGACAAAGAGAAAATAATCAAGTGTGGATGGAACCATGATACAAAATGGTATGGTCTTAAACCAAAATGGGTTTGGGTCAAAGTCAAGGGCTTGTATCTGATTTAGGTTTGAAGCAAAGAAAATGGGCCAAGGGATGGATTTGGATTTTGAGTCTAGGACCTATCTAGTTTAACAAGATCAAACTCCAAATCACAAAGCCCAGTCCATACCATGCATAAGTACAAAATATAAAGTAAAATGGTAAAAAAAATAATAATAATAATAATTTTTGAAATTTAATTTAATTTCATCAAATTCTTTTATTATTAAATTAAATATTTTGGGTCGTTACACAGTCTCTCTCCTCTCAATCACCCACTATAGCCATAACTCGTCTCTTTCTCCCTCCTTGTCCTCGATCACTTATTATAGTCATGACTCGTCTCTCTCTCACTCTCTCTCTCTTGCTCACTCTTCAACCGTCCACCATAATTATAAGCTCGTCTTGCTTCCTCTTTCTCAATATCAGTCGTTGTCAAATTCATCATCAAATATTTGTGATCGTATCGCAGAACAAATTTTGACTACTATGGATTGTAATTGATAGTATGACCACTAAATTTTTATGATCCAAATCATGTTGAGTTGTACCCTTTGCCATGTATAGAAATGATTGATGGTTTTGTTTTCTTTGTAACATATGACTGGTCATAAATGCTTTATTTCAACTATAATGTAAGAAAAAACACAATAATGTTATTTTTGTTTTGTATTGTTTACAGAAATATGTTATCAAACATATTTTTTATTGTTATTTTTGTTAAATACAAACAACATTTAGTTTTTAGTTTTTTATAAACAAGAAACTGAAAATTGAAGACGTTACCAAATGGATAATGTTTCTGAGGTTATCTTGTGAAGCGCTTTAGATTTACTCGTTTCAACTTCGAAATATACAAGTGAGAACCGACAAGAACATAAGAAGTCTAAGATAGAAAGAGGAGAACATGCAAGGAATAGAAAATGTAGACAATATTGACACACTGAATTGGAAGTAATTATCATAATAAATGTGCTGCAACTAAGAGTTGATGTAACATCCCAAAACATAATATGGGCTTATTATTTTAAATAAATTACAGAATTACATGAAAAAAATTGAACCCTTCTTTTTTTAAAAAAATATCGCCAAGTATTTATTATAGACTTCATTAAAATATTACATCACCGAATAAAATGGAAGTTATTTTTATCACAAATTATGCAATATTGAAATTAAAGTACAGAGAAATACATAATCAATATATAAACTATTAATATAATTTTGGCTCGGTCGTCTTAGAACCTTCTTCAATTGCAACAGGATTATCTTTAAGGTACTCTAAGTCCTTGTTTGTAGCACCATGAATGGTGACACTTAGTAGAAAAATGCAAAATTTTCCTTACCCCAATACACGCTTGATATCTATAAAAAAAATAAAATAAAGATAATAACAACAAAAATAAATAATTAAACAAGTAAAATTTTCTTACCATGGTCAATCCTCCGCAATGGCCTCCATTTGCTATGTTCCTATACACCATGTTTCTATACACTATATTTCCATACGCTACCTGATAGAATTCAAAACATAGCATGGCTCAAGACACCCCCCTCCTTATCAATCCTCCACAATGTATACTTTCAACCCCATCATCATACTAAGTCTCACCATTTCTTGTCATATTTTTATTCAAATAAAATGCAAATACCTCTAAGTTGCATGCATATTCGTAATTTACCAAGACTCATAAGTCTCATGCCCATTTATCAAGTGCAAAAATTAATGGACAAGGACGTAGTAAATAGTTTATTAAACATATTTATCCTAATATTATCGATTTTTATCAATTTACGAGTTTAATAAAAATACTTACCAATTCTGACTTGAAATTTATCAAATTTGTCCAAGTGATAGTTCAAGAAATTAGGAACAACTTTCATGCTTAACACCAAGTCCAAAATGACCTTACATAGGATAAAAACAAGAAATAACAAGGATATCGAATTTGTTGCCCTATACTAAAACTTTGATCTCTAACAATCTAACCGTTGGATTTTGTTCATTTAAGTGTCCGAAGTAGGTAAGACGCCTACTTACATTCTTGTAAAGTTTAGACTCAAAAGAAACTCTCAAAAATTATAGGGACACTAGGAAATACAACTTTCAAAAGCCATCACTGATCCAAATTCGATTTTACTCGATTTTAGAAAGTCTTGGTATTTTGGATGTAACTTTTTACTCTAAACTCTGATTGAGGCATGTCATATATGAAAATTTGAAAATATGCAACTTTGTAGTTATAAATGTTTCCTAATTTGGCTTTGGCCTATCCCAAAAAAATGTGAACAATGTCAATAGTGTAAAATTAGTTGTGATTTTTATTTTTAAATGTCGAAATGTGGTTTTCTCATTTTTTGTTAGTTCGTGGCAAAATTGTGGCATACACTATTTATAATATGATGTTATCTTCTCCCCTTACCATCTAAATCATGCATCGGGTCAAAATCTAATATAAAAATATGCAAGGCTTCTTTTTCAAAGTTCTACCTTAATTTTTGCCGGATAAGCGCTATTTTGAACGATCCAAATCGTCGAGTGCATCGGGAGTATGTTAAAGTCTATAGTGTAGTGTGATCATTGAGAATGCAAGGAGGTGATTGGAGTAGAAGCAAGAAAAAAGTAAAAGAAGAGGTGGGGGGGGACATGGGGGAGGGGAGAGAAACTTTCTGGCACAGATGAGAGATGGTTGCATTTCAAGAAAAAGGAAGGGTCCGACATTCAATGGCCGCATAAGCTATTGAAAATAATATCTCAACAGTGCAAAATCGATCCTCTTTCAGTCATGCGCTAGTTCGGGCTTCATTTACAAAACAACTAAAATTTCACCATTGACTTAAAAAAAATCAAGCATCTTGGTGTAGAAATTATTAACGAATAATGTACTACAAAATATCAATAATAAAAATGACACATAAACACATTTACGCATGCACAATGTGTATAAAATTGCGATCCTTACAATCCTAACCCCCTTAATAAAAATTTCGTTCTTGAAATTTGAGGTAATACTCAGTTAGCTAACAACTGTGGATGATTAGCTCACATGTTGCCCTCGTGTTCTCATGTTGACTCTTCTAAGTGTTAATGACCGTAGACCCCCAATTTTAACCCCCGACAAATCTCTAAAAGCAATGATTAGACGGCCTTCGTGATTAAAAAGGTCATCATATTTATCCGTTGAGAAGTATGGTATCATATTAGATAGTGATAATATTAACCGTGGATGCCATAATTTTATGAAAACAAGCCTAAATCAGCATATGCTTGCCAGAGTGGCATGTGCCATCTTGAACAAAGTAGTGCACGCCACTCTAGGTAGGTGTATGCCAAGTCAGAATGAGTAATTAAATCACACTGACACATGATATGGTGCTCCATATTGGCTCACCAACCCAACTTGTAATTACGTGTACAAGTGAACTAGCGTGAACCATTTCCCCATGTGTTGCACGCCATCTTCATTCTTGGGTACTCTAGTTTAGTTTCTCTAGTCTAATCACTAGTATGCTGCAAAGATTGAGTGCAAGTCACCACACCCTAATGCACAGATTTTGAGGCCTTTAAAGGCTTATAAAATGGTCCTAAGGATTAAGAATCAAGTGGTGCAGAAATTTCCTTTTGAAATGAGAATTTTGTGGGAAGTTTTGAAAGTTTAGAAGGTTTTATGAAGAATCTTGAACCAAAGGTAGAGAAGTTTTAAGGTTAGAACTGTGAAAAAAGAGAGAAAGTTAGATTTCAAGCAAAATTCAAGTTTCAAAAAAAGTTTTGAGAGTATACCAAACAAAATCTAGGAGTATCCAAGTTAAGAAGGGGTAGAAGAGAAGAGGCTGACATTTAACAAGTAATCTAATTTTTACTTATTCACTTCCAACCTAATCCACTTACATTGTGCTCGCTTGCACTTGTTCTTGAAGGAACTTAAGGTAATATGTCATTGTAGGTTTTCTTAGCCCTAAATCCAAAAAGGAAAAAGGGGTATCTCAACAGTGGTTGCGCGAGACACATGACTGGAAACTAGTCAATGTTTTTTGTCCTTACAAACAAAGATGGTGGCTATGTGACTTTTGCCAACAACGAGTCAACAACAAAGGCAAAATTATCAGTATAAGAAGTATCAGTAACAATTCCTCTCCTATTAATGAAACTGTTTCACTAGTTGATGGGTTAAAGCGAGTTATTTTTGAAGAGTTCAAATGTATTATAGAAAACATCAAAACAACCAAGTACTATTTGTTGGCCATAGAGATGAAAATGTTTGTCTTTGACCAAAATAATTTATCTTCGTCCAATGTTAGTTGCTTTTCTGTAATTAATAATGATGAGTCCAGATCTAACTGAGCGCTGACTAAGGTAAAGGCTGAACCCCAGGCCAACGAGGAAAATCTCAAGACAGTACTGACCAGATGCATTTCTGAACGGGATCTGTATGGGCAAGGATCCTACCAAACCGAACACGACCAGAGGCCTGAAGCTGTGTAGATCCGGGCCCCCTAATTGATCATAGAATCTTGGAAATGACGCTACAAACTCTCCTGAGGAATACGCAACTACTGAATTCGATTACTCTTGTGTCCATATAGTTTCTATTAGTCCACAATTCAGCTCTAACTTGATCATCACAAAGTCCATGACCGGGCCACCCCTCGGTCACTGGACTTGTGTGCAGGAGCCCAGGAAGCCAGAGGTAGATCGAGAGGTTTTTGTCCACTTTGCGATACCATCGGTTTGGCACTATCTATGGGAACTTCTATCAACCTATAAGTTTACCTAGTTAGATAGCCAGAGACAATGGTGACCACTAGATCTACCACTAGCGAAAGGCAATAGGGAAATGCCTCCCACAAAGAGGGGCAAGGGGTTAGTGCCCCATAAAACATGGGCCCGCTAGAAACCCAAGTGCATAATCTTACCCGGCTAGTCAAAACTTTAGTAGAGCAGAACTAAATACTGGTACATTAGTTATGCGCTAGATCTCCACCCATGCCAAGCACCCCGGCGGTAGAAAAGCCCCAGAGGGAAACCTAAAAATTAGGGGCTCGACAAAAGGCTCCTACCAGAAGGGGTCAGCAGCCAACCCGTTGGAAGAGAGAGAAATGGCCCATTCGCAATGGATGCAGTAGCCCAAATGGAAGATAACACAACATAGGGAGCAGATATACAGAACTCTGGTAGGAACTTGAAGGTATCGTGAAACAGATGGAGGAAAATGAGCAGGGAGGCACAAGAGGACTAACACCCAAAGGCTAGCTTGCCATGTATCATAATGGCCTGCACCCTTCCCTCAAAATCCAGAACTATCCATTTGGAGCTATTTGACGGGTCCGGTGACCCTTTAGACTATCTAAAGACATAAAAGGCCTTTATGGCCCTCCATGCTGTGCTCGGCGAAGTCATGTGTTGGGTCTTCTCCACCATGCTTAGGGGGTTTGCTCAGGCATGGTTCGGCAAGCTCAAAGTCCCGTTGATCGATCATTTGAGCAATTGAGCGAATAGTTCATCAATTACTTTTACAATGGTCAATGCCCTTGCCACCATGCCACATACCTACTAGACATCAAGCAGTATCGAGAAGAATCATTGCAAAAATACCCACAATAATTTAATGACAAAGCCCTTCATGTGAATGATGGCGACGATAAGATCACCCTCACAACCTTTATGGGGCTCCAGCCAACCCAATTCTTCTACTACCTCGCCGGGAAACCACCAACAAGCATGGCAAAATTAACGATAAGGGCCCAATAGCACACAAACACAAAAAATATCATGGCCGCATGCCGCAGGCGAGTAGAAGAGGTGGGAAAGAGAAGGCGTGAATCAGAAGCAGCAAGTCAACTCAGATGAAAAAAGTCGATAAAGAGAGAACAGGAGAGAAAAAGGATCAAAAAATGATTTGAGAGGTTCACCCTTCTAATAGCCCCGCTACAGAAAGTCTTGTTGCACATAGCCAATGAGCTAAAAATTAGGTGGGCAAAGAAGCTCAAATTAGACCCAACTAGCAGGGATGAGAGGAAGTACTACCGGTTCCACCATATCACGATCACAATATGGCTAAGTGCTTTGACCTAAAGCAATAAATTGACGAGCTAGTGCAGAGGGGGTAATTGAACAGGTTTGTAGCAGGATAGCAGAATAGGGGCGAGTAATGTCCAACTTGACAGGAAAGGTCAGTTGGGTCAAGGACGAACACGATCAGAGCTGAGATTTGGAGCTCGTCCAGCCCATCAGGGAAATCAAAATGATATCTAGACGATTAACTGGAGGTGACGAGTTCAACTCCTCGTGAAAAGCCCACGCTAGGTGGCTTTGGACAGAGAGAAGAATAGAGATTATGATGACAAGGCCCCCTAAGCAAAGGAAGACAGAAGAGCCGCCTATTGGCTTCACAGAAGAAGACGTTGGGGGAATCCAACAGCCCGATGATGACCCTTTGGTTATCACTGTGATGGTCAAAAATTACCTGACAAGAAGGGAACTCAGTCGACATCCTTTTCACAGCGGTCTACAAGGAAATACGCCTCAGCATGGACAAGCTACAGTCAGTACACTCACCACTATTGGTGTTCTCCAGAGAATGGGTACAACCCCAAGACTTAATACATTTTTTGGTCACTCTTGACATGGCTCCAAAATAGGTAACAAAGATCGTCATGTTTATGATATTTGACTGCCCATGTACATATAATGCCATATAGGGATGAACTGCCCTTAATTGCATGAAGGCAATTACATCAACCTGTCACTTGGTGGTAAAGTTCCCCACCCATAATGAAATGTGGGAATAGAAGGGAGATCAGATGTCGACCAGAGAATGTTGCATGGCAACCCTCAAGGGATGACCGCCCAAGAAGGAAGGGAAGAGGAAGATCAAAGCCACCCGAGGACTTTTGGATATCCTTTGTTGTCTCTTTATTTTTTGTTTCTTTTTCTCCACTACGTATTAGTAAGAGCTTGGGAAACTTTGGCACCATTAATAAAAGTTTCTCCTTTGGTAACCCCTCTGTAGAAAGCATGAAAAGCTGAGTGAAAAGAGCGCCTGTAAAAGCCCACGCAGAATTTCAGTTGCTAGTCGGATCAGACCTAGGAGGTCACCGGCCGAGCAGATTTTAGTTACTAATCAAATCAGACGCAGGAGGTCTTCGGCCGAGCAGATTTTAGTTGCCAATCAAGAGGTCTTTGGCGGAGCAAATTCAGTTGCCGATCGAATCAGACCCAAGAGGTTTCTGGTTGAGTGAATTTTAGTTGTTGGTCGGATCAGACCTAAGAGGTTTCCGATTGAGCGAATTTTAGTTCTCAGTCAGATCAGACCCAAAAGGTCTCCAGTCAAGCAAATTTCAGTTGCCGGTCGGATTAGACCTAAGAGGTCACCGGTCGAGCGGGTTTTTATGGTCGGTGCTGAGCAAGTTTCAATTGCCGATTGGATTAGACCCAAGCGGTCTCTAGCTGAGTGGATTTTAGTTGCTAGCCGGATTAGAGCCAAGAGGTCTCTGATTGAGTGAATTTCAATGGCTAGTTGGATCAGACCCAAGAGGTCTCTGGCCAAGTAGATTATGGTTGTTGGTCAAATCAAGCCCTAGAGGCACTTGTGAGGGACCACAAGCCCAACACCTCTAAGTACTCAAATTGATCTTAGAGCGAAAGGAATCAAGCCGAAAAGAACTGGGGGACAATTCCGAAAAGCATTGTCCATCTTGGTTACATGGGTAGAACCACAAACCCAGACCTAGAAGGGGAATGGAAGTAGTAGGAAGCATCTACAAAAAGGCACAAGGAAATAGTTGAAACTATTGCAATTTTTCAAATGCAAAAACCATCAAACAAAGTTATAAATCCAAAATAAGTACAAAAGTGTACAGGGGATAATCACGAAGACCCTAAGGAAAAATAAAATGCAAAAAGACATAATGAAGGACACGTCCCAACCTTGTCTTGGCCATTTAGCCCAACGTAAAAATTATCTTCTAAGCTCGACTCGTCCTCCAGGTGAAACATTGATAGATCTAGCTCCAGGAAAGCACGGTCCATTTTTCTCTTTAGACAGTTGAAGCCCAAGTCAAACATAGCCACCAGGGCAGCCTGACACTCTCCAAACTCCTTGAATGACTAAATTATGGCATCAACGGCTGACTGCAAGCTAGCCATGATCACCTTTAGATTGTCACCTAACCTCTACGCGTCAACCTCCGCAACAACCCGCCAAGCAAGCTCAATACTCAGCAACTTTTCAATATTCAAATGCACTATCTCAACCTCGGCCCCTACTTGGCAAACACAGGTTTTAGCCAAGTCGGCTCTCTCTTGCTCTCTGTACACAGCCTCTAGGATGACCTTCACCTTGCCCTCCGCAACTCTAAGCTCAATTTGTGTGGTACTTCTCTCCTCTTCAAGTTTGCACCCCTAGGACAATGCGTCAACAAGAAAGGCCTCCACATTAGCCTTCTCTTTCCCAGCAATCACAAGGTGGCCCAAGTTTTTCTCCAACCAGGCTAAATTGCTAGACTCGTCTTGGATTTACTATTTAAAATCCTAGGTGCAAAGGGACAAATCCATACTCTTAGCACAAGCTTGAAAACTGAACAGGAATTGATTAAAGCATAAAAGAAGAAGAAAGAGAAATAGTGCACATGAATGGAGTGACACTCACCCAGCTTAGGCTGAGGACCAAATTTATGGCAAGAACAGTCAATAGTGCCTAACTTAGAAGGCCCATTTTCTCACCCATAAATGTCTATAAACGTTCATGAGCAGCCTCTTGGTTCAGCAGGAGACTGGCCTTTGGAATAGGCTCGGGAAAGTTGAAGGGATCAACTAGGCTGGTCATGCTAGCTGTGATCCTCTAAGCAAGAGAAAAAAAATTCCTGACTTGGGCAGCTAAAGCGGCATGATGGGCAGGAGAGGGATCATCGCCTCCCCAAGCAAGTACCAAGGTCGGACCCTGTTCTAACCTCCCCTCTCCAGTGGGAGCAATAACGAAAGCAGTCTATCGTTCGATCGACGTCGCATGTAAGGACCCAAAAAAATGTTGCATTTTAAATTAAAAAGGGGGGGCGGGGGGGAAGGCCTTATACGTTTCATTTCCCATACTTCACTCCCTGTCTACATCCTTGCTCTTACTTCTCTCTACATTTCATCCAAGGGTTTGTGCTCCATTTTCAAATTCCTTCTAGACATTGCAAGTCTCTATCATGCTAGGTATCCGATGATTGATCACGTGTTGAAGCTCGGGAAGGAAGAATTTGAAACTCAAGGACCATCCGAAGCTAGGGTTTTTAATTAATTTTCACCAAATCGCTTGATTCAAAGCTTGCGGTAGGGATGATTCACCCTTATTATTTTATACTAGGTATTGGTAATTAAAATCATGTTTTGATCGTGTATTTTGAGTTTTCAAACGTTTTGGCAATTTTACTATCCACTGTTAAAAATTTGGGATCAACTAGGTTGCTCGAGTGACCTAGACGTTGCTCGAGTGATATGCCCATTTTCAAGGTCACTCCAATGACTTATTAAGCAACTTACCGATAGCTTATACTGTCCAAATATACATCTAGTGACTTGTTGAGTGACTTTGCTTGATGGCTTTTACTGTGTTTTAATTATGGTTATGGGCCATGGTTATAATTAGATGATAAATCTTTTGTTTCGGGCATTCATTTTATGGATTATGCGTGTTTATAGAACTATTCTTATGCATTGTGAATTTAATGAATTTGATTGTTGAATTGTGATTGTGTTATCACATTGACATAATGCAATAGCTAGCCTCCGACGAGAGACATACTAGTTATTACATGTCTAGCTTCCATTCAGAAATGTGCTAATAGATAATGATATTGTCTAGCCACCGTTGGGTGATGTGCGAGTTGAAAAAAGGTGAAGTTGGATTTGATAAATGAACTGTGGGTCGATCAATGGAAATGGTATATTGTAATTGTGTTATAGACATTGCAAAATGGATTAATGATATATGAAATTGCCATTTTACGCGTGTTATCATATATTGTTCATGAGGCATGTCATCCATTGCATATTCATATAATATTGGCGTATGCATTTCTACTAGATTTTGTGGCTCATCCCTTTGTTTATCAAGTACTATTTTGGAGCCATGACAAGGATTGCTTGGGATGCATGTCGATACAGACATCATCATATGAGTTACATAACATCTTTGGTACTCATTTTTTGAAAATGTAAAGCAACTTCTCTTTTGTTAAATTTATGTATTTGAATGTGAATCAAGTTGTAACTATTTAACTAGTTATTTTGGGTAACTTGGGCTGGGAATGCCGTTTTGGATTATAATACTCTTGAGCAAACTTTTATTGGTGATCTATGGAAAAGATGGTTCGAGATTATTATTGAGATATTGTGAGGTTTTAATAATAAATGTGATTATTTATCTTATTTGAAAATGAGGGCTTGACATTCCAAACTCTACATCGATAGATGAAGGAGGGGATGGAGCTTACACAGCCTCCATCGGTGTCAGAAACTTGTGAAGAGGTGGGGCAAACGAGGAGGCACCTTTTGCTGCTCTGACCGAGTGCCTCCTGGCCTTGCTCTCAGCCCTCCCCTCAAGCAATCGCAGCTCTGTGCGGGGCCTCTTCAAAAATTTTCACTTTGCAGAAGACCCTTCTGGCAAGCAAGACAAAATTAAAAAGGTAAAGAAGTTAATCATGAAAACATCGACGAAGGTTGGTTGCAATATTTACCCTATGGGTCAGGGCGGAGCGAGCGAGCAAGCAAAAAGGTGTGACGAGCTTAACAACATAGGACATGAATAAAGATCCCCTTCTAGCAGTTAAAGCCAAGATGTCCTCAAAAACAAGAGGGGAAATCGAGTCCATTAGAAGAGTAAGATTGTCGCACCAATGAAGAACCCTTGCAGGACGCTCAGATGAAGTTTTGTCGGAACTGAACTCCCAACTATTGCCGCCCATGAAAAGGAATTTGTCCTTCCACCCCTTTTTTGAAGAGGGAATCCCCGAGATTAAATTGCGACCACCTCGGGATTAGAAAAATCACCAACCTAACTCTGACTGGGCCTCCTTCAAAGAATAGCGATAAAAGAACTTAGGCATAATTAGGGCCCTTTCTCCATCACTCGACTTGTACCGGAGAACAATCATGGAGATTAGAAGCCACTAGGCATTAGGCATCAACTGACTCAGTGCCAGATTCAGGTACTGGAGGATCAATTGAATAAGTGGATGGATCAAAAAATTGAGCCCGCACTATAAGTTGCTCTCGTATAAATAGATCTTGTCTCCAGAATCAAAACAGACTCACTTGTTGGACCAAGGCAAGCACAGGGAGAAAGATTCGGGAAGTGAGTATGCAGCCTGAATCCTGCTAACATCTTGGCCTAATAGCACAGATACTATGCCTTCAGCAGAGAGGGGTTAGGTCTACAGGATATCGACAGGGTCCATCATCACCAAGGGAATAATGACAAGAGTCCTCTTTTGAAAGGAGTCACTAGACGAAGAGTTGGAGCCAACGTCAAGTTCGATGAGGAATAGTAGAGTCCCATCCATAAGCTTGTATTGGGTAGACAAAACCAAAGCAAACAAGGAACGAGCATTGCTGGAATATGGGCAGTAGTTGACCCAACGATCGACAAGCAGGATCTGGAGAAGTGGTCGACCCAGAATAGTATTTATCATTGCAGCTCAATTTCAATCACATTTAAAATCCAAACTCTTTCTCTTATTTAATGGAAATGTATAGTGGAGAAGTTTTAGTATTGATCCATATGGAGTAGCGATTAATGCTTAGGTGGGTATGCTTGTGCAGTTTTGACATTTAGGACGTCAATCCTCTTTAGCTCCAATTCTTGTGTTCTTGGACATGCCATGTGGGCTTGGCCTCATGTGTTCCCGCGTATTCGACACGGATACGTTGACTTACTATGACTTTCTATACTCATTGAGTTGCCTATTGATTTGGTTTGTAAATTAGCTATTTGGCATGCTATGAGGCACAAACTCTTATGAGTTTGTCGGATCCGTGTCGAACATGCATGGACGCAAATTACACGTTTGGTACACACCACATTGCATGTTCATTAAATTTAGGCACATTTTAAAGACGAGACATGCGAGGGACACGTGTTATCCCCATGAGTGTCCTGCTATGTCACCATCCTATTCCTTTCAAAATATACGAAACACAATAAACACATCACGCGGACGTGTCACCATGTATCCGACCCGGATATGATGACCTACTAAGAGTTTCTATGATTAATCAAAAAATGAAGTTGCTTGTTGGACATTTTCGATGGTGATGTTGCCGTTAATACATCAAAAATATATTTATAAAGTCAAGACTTAAAACTAACCCGAAGGATAGTGGAAAGACTAGGATCGTCCACGGGGATGGGAAAGCTAAG
>JABCMJ010002875.1:641-17649 GCA_014822125.1 Arbutus unedo
GCAACATTATGCCATTTGACCATCCAATCCACCTTATCCACTCGAGTAGCAAACACTCAACAACGCGATGAAGAGACAGAAAAATTATGCCAAAAGTTTCTTAGTGGCAATGCATGAGATGGGTGGATGATTCACGCCGATCGGAGTCTACGTTTTCAAGGAAACTTATTTGTACCCGTCACTTGTCGGGAAGAGATTTTACGAGAGTTTCACCATTCCCCATTGGCCGTTCATCCAGGTGGAACGAAGATGTATCATGATTTGCGTCGGTAATTTTGGTGGTTCGGTATGAAACAAGATGTTGTGAGCTTTGTGTCGAGATGCTTGACATGCCAACAAGTGAAGGCCGAACAACAACGACCCATGGGGGAATTGCAACCATTGCCAGTTGCGGAGTGAAAATGGGAGAATGTGACGATGGACATTGTTACCGATCTACCGAGATCACCGAGAGGGCATGATGCGATATGGGTGGTAGTAGACCATTTGACCAAGACCGTTCACTTTCTACCAATCCAAGTTACTGATTTTGTTGAGAAGCTCAGTCGACTGTATATCTGTTAAATTATCCGATTGCATGGGATCCCGATTTCTATTGTGTCCGACCGAGATCTGAGATTCACAGCACGATTTTGGCAAAGTTTGCAAGTAGCGCTTGGTACGAACTTACTCTTTAGTACCGCATATCATCCTCAGACCGATGGGTAATCTGAACATTCGATTCAGATTATTGAGGATATGCTTCGAGCATGTGTTTTGAATTTTCGAGGTAGTTGGAAAGATCATTTACCACTTGTTGAGTTTGCATACAATAATAGTTATCAGTCGAGCATTGAGATGGCACCGTTTGAGGCCTAGTATGGTAGGCCATGTAGATTGCCGGTATGTTGGATCGAGTTGGGTGAGGCAACGCTTGTTGGGCCGGACTTGATTGGGGAGACTACCGAGCAAGTAAAGGTGATTCGCCCACGATTACTTACCGCTCAAGGTCAACAAAAGAGCTATGCCAATCGACACCATCGTCCGTTATCATTTGAGGTGGGGAGACCATCTATTTTTGAAAGTATCACCAAGGCGAGACTTATTGCATTTTGGACGAAAGGGAAAGCTATCTCCAAGATTTATCGGGCCGTTTGATATTATTGAGAGAATCGGGGAGGTTGCTTACCATTTGGCCTTACCACCAAAGTTATCGGGTGTGCACGATATGTTTCATGTTTCAATGTTGAGGAAGTACGAACCGGATACTTCTCACATTTTGGAGTGGTAAGAACTAGAGCTTGAGGCCGATGCATCCTATGGGGAGCAACCGATATGTATTTTAGATTCTCATGAGCAAGTTTTGAGAGGCAAGACGATATCGTTAGTTCATGTACTATGGGCTAATCAAGGCAAGGAGGAATCAACTTGGGAACGTGAGGACGAAGTTTGGGAGAAATACCCGCATTTGTTTACTTCTTGGCTATTAAACGCTTGTTATCGCATTGATGGTTAGGGGCGTGTTATGCCACTATGTTTATGTACTTATTGGATGTGATTGAGACATGGGTTATGTATCTACTTGCGTTATGTTCTTTGAGTTTTTAGAATTGGTATAACCTCTTCTGCTTATAGATATTGTCGGATTGAGCTTACTTGGCTATGAATTGTTAATTTCAAGGATTTGATTGTGCCTTGATTGTTGTATACTCATTGAGCATGGCGTATGCATGAGTTACATTGATGTGTTCAGTGGATTTTATTTGTGATTGTTGAACTTGATTGTTTGGCATCCGTTGAGCTTTGTAAGAGTATGGATTGCTTTATGTTCTGAATTGAGATAATGACAGTGTGTCCGTGTCATGATGGTTGGTATCGTGAGAGGTATCGGTGTCTTATATGATAGCATTAGAATTTGACGGAGTATTCGTGTCTTTCTTGTTTATAGTGTTGAGAGGTGTCGGTGTCGACACTTTCGTTCAATTTCAAGGATGAAATTTCTTTTAAGGAGTGGAGGATGTAAGGACCCGAAAAATTTTAAATTTTTAAAATTAATTATTTGAATTTATATTGCAGGATACACGATTGTATTATTTTTATGTGTTTCGAGATATTTTAGTTACGAGACCTGAGCCCGGGGACTTTAGTTTTATTATGCACGCGTCACATGAGATGTTTAATGGTTTGGGGACCCTTGACTTGTGTTAAAAATCTGATTTTGGGACTTATTAGGGGAAAGCTTTCACTCTCCTCATTTCACTTTCTCTGCATTTTTTAGCTCTCCCTTCTCTCTATATTTCACCTTGGGATTTGAACACCATTGTTACACCCCTTCCACATATTACAAGCTTCTATCGCGCATAAGGAGTACTCGGTGATGGATCGTGCATTGGAGCTCGGAAAGCTAGCATTTGAGCTCAACAAGCTATTCGAAGTTAGGGCTTTTTATTCTTCATCAAATACATCGATCCGAAACTTGAGGTAGGAATGTTTCACCCCTATTACGTTTTTGTGATAGATATTGGTAGTTGAAATCATGTTTTAATCGTGTATTTTGAGAATTTGGGCATTTGGGCGATTTTGCGATCGACTGTTGAAAACTCAAAGATCGATCAAGTGACTCGAGCGACCTAGACTTCACTCTAGCAACATTTATTTTTAGGAAGTCGCTCCAACGACTTGTAGAGCGACCATCCGGTGAATTTTGCTGATTCTTGGTGCATCCAACAGCTTATCGAGCGACTTTAACTGATGATTTTCACCTTATTTTTAGATTATAGATTAGTTGAGTTTGGTTATGAGTCATGGTTATAAATAGATGACAATTCTACCACTTCAGCATTTATTTAATGAATTACGCGTGTTTATGGAATTAGTCTTATGTTGTAAACATTATATATTGGATTGTTGAATTAGAGTTTGTATACCGCATCGACACATGCGACGTGTAGCCTCTAACGATAGATGTGCTAGTAATGATATGTCTAGCTTCCATTCGGAAATTGCTAGTTAATATTGACATTGTCTAGCCTCCGTTCGGTGAAGTGCTAGTTGGAATGATAGATTTGAAATTGGAATATAATATGTGGATTGTGTGATATGGGTAGCGTAGTATGTGATTTCATCGTAGACATTACAATAAGGGAAATAATGATGTATGCTCTTATCATCTATGCGTGTTATTATGAATTGTTCATGAATCATGCCATATCATTCCATATTCATATAATGGTGTAGGCGTCTCTTCTGAGCATTGTGGTTCATCCTTTTGTTTTTTAGGTACAGTCCCGGAGCCTTGACATGGATTGTATGGATGCATGGTGGTGCATATTTTTGGAAGGCCTTCATCCTAGGATTTACATAGCATCTTTAATACTTATCTTTGAAAGATGTAAACTAACTTTTCTTTTGTTCTTTCTTTTGTATTTGAAAGTAAATTGTACTGTACTGATTCAAACTTGTATTTTGGCATGATTGGCCGGGAGTGCTCTCATGAGTTATAATATTTTGAAACACATTATCGATTATGGTTTATGGAAATTATGATTTGGGCTTTATTTGAGTTATTGTGAGGTTTTAAATGGTAAATAGGGTTATGAATTATGTTTGAAAACGAGGGCGTTACAACTTGGTATCAGAGCATGAGTTAGAATACTTTGAGACCGTGGAGAGACTTAGAGTCTCATGGGATAAAAACTATGCATTTTAGAGGAACATGTGTAGATGAGCTTGTGTGCATGGCATTTATTTGCATCGCACCTCTCAATGTTATTGAGTAATATAGAATTGATGACCTATGTTGGGAACTTGTATAAGGCTTTGGCCTTGTATTGCATGGTTGTTTGACGTTACTACTGCTTTGTACTTTGTAGCATTATGACTCCTAGACGTGGGGTGAGTTTAGGTAGACATCGAGGCCGAGGCCGAGGTCACTACCATGAGATATTGTTGGAAGATGTTGTGAGTCAATAGAAAGATGTTCCTCATGCGGAGGAGATGAACGAGGAAGTGGAAGAGAATGTCAAATCGCCAGCTGTTCCGGGTGTGTTTGCAATGGAATTTGTGGTTGCACTTGCCGAGGCTAATCTGCCAAATCCAACCACAAGGCCCAATGCTAGGAATTAGGCAATCAATGCGATGAGGGAGTTTCGTCCCATCCGTCCACCACTGTTTAGTGGAGAGGGTGGTGACTTTCTTGCTGCCAACCATTAGCTCTCCAAGATACTTAAGTTATTCACTATGTTGAGAATAGTGGAAGATCTTTGGGTCGGTATTGTAGCATGTCAGTTGGTGGGGGAAGCGAACGAATGGTGGGAATCGATTCTTGAAGGAAGAAAATACGCATGGAGGGCCGCTAGACAAGTAGCTAGGGTTGATGAACCGAATGTGGTGACGTTGACCTGGGTAGACTTCGAGGTTCTCTTTGAGAACCAGTACTTTTCGTTATCCTATCATGAGCAACTCCATGAGCAAGGGACCATGACCGTGTTAGAGTATGCTGCAAGGTTTTAGACCTTATCCCGTGTTGCACCGGAACCCGTGACTTTGGAAGACCATAAGTGTTGGCGTTTCAAGAGGGGTCTTCACTCTTCAGTTAAGAGGCTCATGGAGAGCCCGCACAAGATGAGCTTTGCTAATATTGTTGAGTGTGCTAGGAGTGTTGAATTGCCCAAGGAGGCACAACGAAGTTCCAGAGTTTAGGAACCAAGGCAATCAAGTGTGATGCCAAATTCATCTTCTTCGGGGAGTTCCGGAAGTCAAGGGGGCAAACAACAGTGAGAGCAATTTCAATCTTAGAGGAGTCATTCCAATCTTTCACTGCCTATTTCATTAGATTCACGAAGCAATACTTCTAGGCCCACAAGTGTATGCTTTCGATGCAATCAACCAAGGCTTATCCGCTCTCAGTACCTGATGCCTCCCAAGGTTAGTTACACATGTGGCAAGGAAGATCATGTTTCGAGGAATTATCCTTAAGGGGGAGGAGCACATAGTGAGGTTGACTCGGTGCAGCAATCGAGAACAGGACAAGGTCAGGGGCAGCAATCATTTTGGGCTCCACAGTGACAACAACCATCCCATTTTTGTCAGGCCACGTCGATTCAAGGTTCTCAATCTGAGAAAGGGGCTAGTTCTTCGGTGCCAGTGAACTTTTCAAGACAAGGAGGTAGTTATATGCGAGGACATCGTGTTCCTACTAGAGCCTACAATATCACATCTACTGTGACACCTTTTACTTCCCAGAGCCCAGACACATCAGTCGGGAGTGGTATGTTTCTCATGTTCAACTCTTTTGCGAGAATTCTATCTGATTCTGGAGCATCGCATTCATTTATTGCTGCATCATTTGCTTGTGCTTTCAAGTTGGAGACTATTTTGTTAGACTCACCGCTGCAATGTTAAGACATCTATTCAAGGGAGATCATTACTTGACCATGTGTGTAGAGATTGCGAGCTCGTTATACTTGATCGTCGTTTTATTTGTGATTTCATTGTGCTGAGTATCATCGAGTTTGATGTTATCTTGGGTATGGACTGGTTATCTACCCATCATGCTTTGATTGATTGTTTTAAGCTTTGGATCTTTATTTGTTCACCCGATGATGGTTGTCTTGAGTTCTTTGGAGAGCGTCAGGAGCCATTAGAGCCATATTTGTATGAACCTCGGGAGCGGGATTCAATTTATGCATTGTTGGCTAGTTTGACTCTTGATGAGAATGTGCATGTGCGTGGTGATTTGCCATTAGTGGTTCGAGATTTTTCGGATGTGTTTCCAGAAGAGTTATCCAGTTTACCTCTTAAGAGAGAGATTGAGTTTGAGATAGATTTGATTTCGAGTGCTGCGCCAATTTCTATGCCTCCATATCATTTTACACCGGCCGAATTGAAGGAGTTGAAAATCCAGTTGCAGGAGTTGCAAGATTTGGGTTTTATATGCCCAAGTACATCACCATGGGGAGCTTCGGCTCTATTTGCACAAAAGAAAGATGGGTCTTTACGCTTGTGTATCGATTATCGAAAGTTGAACTGTGTGACCATAAAGAACAAGTACCCAATGCCGAGAATTGATGAATTGTTTGACGAACTCCGAGGAGCCAAGTGTTTTTCAAAGATTGACTTGAGAACGAAGTATCACCAGTTGAGGGTCCAGAGTGAGGACATTCCGAATACCACTTTCTGTACGCACTATGGGCATTATGAATTTATGGTTATGCCATTCAGGTTGACCAACGCGCCAACAACATTTATGAACCTTATGAACCGTATCTTTCGCATGTGCCTTGATTAGTTCGTGGTGGTGTTTGTTGATGATATCTTGATATATTCGACTACAAAGGAAGAACACTAATCGCACCTGGCCATCGTTCTTGGACTTTTTAGGGAACACTGCCTTTACACTAAATTTAGCAAGTGTGAGTTTTGACTTTCCGAAGTCAAGTTTTTAGGGCACGTTGTCTCACAAGGTGGAGTATCCGTTGATCTATGGAAGATAGAATCCATTATGGATTGGCAACGACCGAAGAATATTTTTGACATCCAAAGCTTTCTGGGCTTGGCCGGGTATTATAGTCGCTTTGTGCTTGACTTTTCTCATTTGGCGATGCCTATGACTCAATTGACTTGTAACGGGGACTTTTCTCATTTGGTGATGCCTATGACTCAATTGACTCGTAAGGGACACATTTCGTTTGGGATGATGCTTGTGAGTTAGCATTTGAGGAGTTGAAGCGGCGTTTGAATAGCACGCTGGTGTTAATTGTGCCCAAGCGAGGAATGGGTTACTCCGTGTATTGTGATGCGTCGAATGATGGACTTGGATGTATGTTGATGCAGACAGGACGGGTTGTAGCCTATGGGTCAAGGCAATTGAAGATTCATGAATGAAATTACCCTATGCATGACTTGGAGCTTGCTGCTGTCGTGTTTACATTGAAGATTTGGTGGCATTATCTCTACGGTGAGAAGTTTGAAATCTTTTCTGATCACAAGAGTTTGAAGTATTTGTTCTCTCAAAAGGAGTTGAACTTGAGACAACACCGTTGGATGGAGCACATTGAGGATTATGACTTTGAACTACAGTATCACCCAGGGAAAGCAAATCTTATATCAGATGCTTTGGGTAGAAACCAACACGATTGGTGAGCTTGGCCATTCGTGAATCGAAAGTGATGAATGAATTGGGGAGTTGTGCAACATATTTTGAGGAGGATAGTGATGGAGTAACATTATGCAATTTGACAATCCAATCTACTTTTTCCACTCGAGTAGTGGACGCTCAAGAACATGATAAGGAGACAAAAGAATTACGCCAAACGTTTCTTAGTGGCACTGCACGAGATGGGTGGATGATTCTTGCCGATCGGAATCTATGTTTTCAAGAAAAGTTGTTTGCACCCGTCGCTTGTTAGGAAGAGATTTTACGAGAGTTTCACCATTCTCCATTTGCCGTTCATCCAGGTGGAACAAAGAGGTATTATGATTTGCGTCAACAATTTTGGTGGTTCGCTATGAAACGAGATGTTGCGAGCTTTGTGTCGAGATGCTTGACATGCCAACAAGTGAAGGCCGAGCACCAATGAACTGCAGGGGAATTACAACCATTGCCAGTTGCGGAGTGGAAATGAGAAAATGTGACGATGGACTTTGTTACCGGTTTACCGAGAACATTATGTGATATGGGTGATAGTGGACCATTTGACCAAGGCCACTCACTTTCTACCAATCCAAGTTACCGATTCTGTTAAGAAGCTCAGTCGATTGTATAACCTTGAGATTATCCGATTGCATGGGATTTCCATTTCTATTGTGTCCAACCGAGACCCGAGATTCACAGCACGATTTTTGCAGAGTTTGCAAGTAGCGCTTGGCACGAACTTATTATTTAGTACCGCGTATCATCCTTAGACCGATGGGCAACCCAAACGTGCAATTCAGATTCTTGAGGATCTGCTTCGACCATGTGTTCTAGATTTTTGTGAAAGTTGGGAGGATCACTTACTGCTTGTTGAGTTTGCGTATAATAATAGTTATCAGTCAAGCATTGAGATGGCACCGTTTGAGGCTTTGTACGGTAGACCGTGTAGATCTCCGATATGTTGGACCGAATTGGGTGAGGCAACGTTTGTCAGGCCAAATTTGATTGGGGAGACTACCAAGCGCATGAAGTTGATTCGCAAGCAACTTTTGACAGCACAAGAGAAAACTATCGAGCAAATGAAGGTGATTCGCCAACGATTACTTACTGCTCAAAGTTGACAGAAGAGCTATGCTGAACGGTGTCGCTGTCCTTTATCATTTGAGGTGGGAAACCATTTGTTTTTGAAAGTATTGCCACGGCGAGGTTTATCGCATTTCGGGTGAAAGGGGAAGCTGTCTCCAAGATTTGTCGAGCCATTTGATATTATTGATCACGATGTGTTTCATGTTTCGATGTTGAGGAAGTACAAACCGAATCCTTCTCACATTTTGGAATGGTCAAAACTAGAGCTTGAGGCCAATACGTCACGACCGATACGTATTTTAGATTTTCGTGAACAAGTGTTGAGAGGCAGGATGATACCTTTGGTTCATGTGCTATGGGGCAATCAAGGTAAGGAGGAATCAACTTAGGAACGGGAGGACGAGGTTCGGGAGAAATACCTGCATTTGTTTACTTCTTGATTATTACATGCTTGTTATCAGATTAATGGTTTGGGGCATGTTTGCCACTATGTTTATGTGCTTATTGGATGTGATTGAGACATGGATTATGTATCTACTTGTGTCATGTTCTTTGAGTTTTCAGTATTGTAGAACCTCTTATGCTTATAGATATTGTCGAATTGGGCTTACTTGTATATAAATTGTTAATTTCGAGGATTTGATTGTGCCTTGGTTGTTGTATATTCACTAAGCATGGCGTATGCATGAGTTACATTGATGTGTTCGGTGAATTTTATTTGTGATTGTTGAACTTGATTGTTTCGCATCCGTTGAGCTTTATAAGAGTACGGATTGCTTTATGTTCTAAATTGAGATAACGAGACAGTGTCTGTGTCTTGATGGTTGGTATTGTGAGAGGCATCGGTGTCTTATATGATAGCATTAGAATTTGATAAAAGTATTCGTGTCTTGCTTGTTGAAAGTGTTGAGAGGTGTCAGTGTCGACACTTTCGTTCAATTTCGAGGACGAAATTCCTTTTAAGGAAAGGGAGGATGTAAGGACCCGGAAAATTTTGAGTTTTTAAAATTAATTATTTGAATTTATATTGCAGGATATACGGTTGCATTATTTTTATGTGTTTCGGGACATTTTAGTTACAAGACCTGAGTCCGGAGACTTTAGTTTTATTACGCGCCCGTCACATGAGATGTTTAATGGTTTGGGGACCCTTGACTTGTGTTAAAGATCTGATTTTGGGACTTATTAGGGAAAAGCTTTCACTCTCCTCATCTCACTCTCTCTCCATCTTCTAACTCTCCCTTCTCTCCATATTTCACCTTAGGATTTGAACACCATTGTCACACCCCTTCCACATATTACAAGCTTCTATCGAGCATAAAAAGTACTCGGTGTTGGATCGTGCATTCGAGCTCGAGAAGCTTGGATTTGAGCTCAACAAGCCATTCGGAGTTAGGGCTTTTCATTCTTCATCAAATACATCGATCCGAAGCTTGAGGTAGGGATGTTTCACCCCTATTACATGTTTATGATAGATATTGGTAGTTGAAATCATATTTTGATCATGTATTTTGAGAATTTGGGCATTTGGGCGATTTTGCAATCGATTGTTGAAAACCCAGAGATCGACCAAGTCGCTTGAGCGACCTGGACTTTGTTCCAGCGACATTGATTTTTAGGAAGGCACTCTAGTGACTTGTAGAGCGACTATCCAGTGACTTTTACTGATTCTTGGTGCATCCAGTGACTTTGAATTCACTCGAGCGACTTATCAGGCGACTTTAACTGATGATTCACCTTATTTTGAGATTATGGATTAGTTAATTTTGGTTATGAGCCATGGTTATAAATAGATGGCAATTGTATCACTTCAGCATTTATTTAACGAATTACCTGTGTTTGTGGAATTAGTCTTACGTTGCGAACATTATGGATTGGATTGTTGAATTATAGTTTGTATACCGCATCGACACATGTGACGTCTAGCCTCTAACGCGACATGTGTTAGTAATGACTAGCGAATGCCTGTGCCCGTGCCTGTGCCTGAAGGCACACATCAAACCTCATGGTGACGTTCTAACTTCAAACATAGTCCCTCTAGCCAATTTGAACAAATGAATTCAAGAAAAATAATACATTTTACAATAACAAATGACACCCAAACCTTTCATGAAAATAATAACAGTAAAATCAAGGCACAGCAAAATACGTCATGAAGACATTTATATTGAATTATGATTTCCTAATGCTATTCGAGAAGTGATTTTTTTCTATAACCTTCAAAATGATCTATTCATCAAATCAATTTAATTAAGTAAATTAAAGAAATGTACATTCTTACAACAACTAATGAAAATAAAGTACTCTAAATGCGATAAGTACATCAGCCATGAACCAAATAATAAAATGATAACCACCACTCATATCAAATCCATGTATAACATTACTTGCTCAATAAAAGGGATTTTTATTCAAACCTATGTACAATCACCAAATCAAAAGGGAAAAAAAATCATAATGTGCTGAACGCAATGTTTAAGTTAAAAATAGCTAGGTGTTATCCATGCCTGAAGGCACCTGGCCGAAAATTAAGCGGAGACACGCAGGAACACTACCATGTGGTTGTTCATTTAAATTTTTATATTGTTTGAAGCAAACACGGCTGCGATAAAGTAGGACACACGTCGGAGTGTCCCTCTCATATCTCTGCCGGGTCCCTTGCATGTCCCCCCTAAAAAAACTGTTAAAATGTAATGGACATGTTAGGTGATGTGTATCATACATGTCCTGTACATGTTCACGCCTGTTCGATGGATATGATAGCTTCCAGAGAGTATTCGTGCTTCATAGGAACTCTTAGTAGGTTGATGTATTCGTGTCAGATACACAAGGGACATGCCCACATGGTAGGTTACCCATGCCTAAAGGTACTTGATTGAAAATTAAATAATTTTGCAAAAAAAAGTCTAAAATTTAAAAAAAATTCTCACTAAGTTAACCCATGAATTATTCTATTTGTTATATTAAGTTAAGTCAAATAAGTGTCACATCATTTTCCATACATGTTGGCTATAGAAGCCGACACTTCTCTATTTTACCTATTCCTCTTTTTTTCTTTGACTGTCGTTTGCAAAAACAAAGTTTTGTTCCTCCTATTTCTTTCCCATCTTCTGCAGTAGCTGTTGGACAGTTCCTCGCCAGAAGAAGCGAAGAACTATTGCTAAAGGTATTCTAGCAGCTACCTGCAGAATCTGCTGGAAGTAGTTTTTTCCCCTCAGGTTAGCCATAATAGCTATAATCCTTCCTTCAAAACACAAAGCTTCCCTTCTTATCTCGAAGTGGAAAACTCCTCTTGATAACTTCGTAAAAGACCACATGATTTTTATTGCACAAAAAGATTTGATAAAGTAAATAAGTAACGGGCAAAGATACTGGTTTGGTTGTCCATTTTTCATAGCTTTTGTGTCACTCAAACTTCAACTCCACTTCAGCGAAACAACTAAGAGATAGTATCGAGTTCATACCTATGAATTTTGGGCCACGTTTCTGTCTAAACTCATTATGGCAATGGCATAATCCAGTACAATCCATGTTTATTAAGCATTAGGCATTGTCGAACTAAGAGCAATTTTTATCCATATATACAATACCCCCAATCTGAAGCTACATATTTGTCAGAAAAAGAAAAAGAAAAAGAAAAAGAGAAAGAGAAAGCGAAAAAGAAAAAGGAGGATAATACAAACCATGCAGTATAACTAAATTGTAGCACCAATAGCACGAAAACTTTTAAATCCCAAACAAATGAAAACAAAAGGCAAGTGATAAAACTACAAAATGTATGTCTCATTTAAAAAATAGAAGAAAGGGCAATATGTCAGAAATAAGATTAGACTTAGAAATAATCCCTTGGAAAATGATTGAAACAAATGTAAGGAAAAAGAGTGAGGGACAAAACTAACCAAACTATTCTAATTGATCACGGTTTAAAACAATTCAATTCAATGAAATGCACCTAAGAAAGAAAATAAATAATGTACAATTATGCTCCAAAGAATAGCACCAAAACTTAGTACCAACAATAGCCCTCAAAGATGAGATTAGGAGCCATCTAAGAGATCAGCTCGCGATTCCCGAACATCAACATATTTTCTAAGGTCGCTCCCTTCTTTTCCTCCTACTTGTCAACTTAACTATGGGAGTGTAATTCTAACAGAGACAACTATTGCATACATTAGTTGCTACGTGCATTAAATCGTACATCTCTTTTTTCCATCCCTTGCAATATCTCTCTCCAGAAAAGCACAATCTTACACTTTCTTTTCTTAACATTTTTCAATCATGTTTCCTTAAAACTTGAAATTGAAAACTAAAGGGACATGATACATGATTTGAGAGAATCAATAGGATCTAAGCCATAGTCACTGTCATACACTCTTTGTTTAGAAGATATGTCGGAAACCCTTCTACTCATTAATTAGAAGTGGGGAAAGCACCAAGTGTGCTTCCATAAATGTTGGACACCATTACACCAGTAAAAAGTGCCGGTGGATGCAAAAAGATAAAATAGCAAACTTATTCTCCTATTTGACTGAAAGAAGAAAAATAAATCTACGTGTCAGATGACCCACATCTAGAAAAATAACGAACAAAAGCTACAACTAAGCCTATGAGAGAAAATTTGCTAGCTCATCAAAAAAAAACTTGGATGGTTCCTCAATTAAAAAGCTCTTGTTACATAAAAATTAAGACACCATCCTCAATTAAAAATCTCTTGTTACATAAAAATTAAGACACGAACAATTTGCCTCAGTTGAGGCTGTTATGATCTTTAAAATTACAAAATCAGATATGAAACAGTTAACCCCAAAAGAAACTCAAACAAAGACAGGCAAACCAAAAAAAAGAGAAATGTGGGCATCATTCAGAGAAAGAAGATTCAACATCTAAGAAATAGTTAGAGAGAGAGAGAGAGACGTAGGTGTTCTGATAAAAAAAGAAAAAAAAAATCTATTGGAGGCGTTTTAGATTATGGACATCATTCAGGTTACTAAAAAGTTTCCCACTGATTATTAGATAAGACTAAGTAAACCAAATGAGACCAATTGTAGCTAGAATTGAAATGCAAGTAAGAAATGTGGCCCTGAAACTGGTTCTACCTCCAATGGCTCCTGAAAACACCAATAACCAAACCCCGAAACGAATTATGTGAAAAAATGAGATATGTAATGGAAACCATCTCCTCACAATCCGAATTGTGACCTCAATCCCATTTCCAGCAATATGCAAATATTTCAGCTTACAAAATGAAACAAAAAACCCATTTGGAAGAGTGCCAAAGCATGGCAGTTCAATCAGCTCCAATGCAACAGTATTCAAAGATTCAATTGAAACCAAAGCATGGCAGTTCAGAGAAAGAAAGATTACCTTAAGGCACATCCCATCAATCCCTGGTGTTAGGAATTAACTGCGGTGCACCCGGCAATCAGCTGTGTTCCAAACCCCAAGTCAGCCATAAAACTTGCAAAATCAACCATCGACTTGCTATCCTTCCGCTTACCCATCTTGCTGCCACCAAATCGTGAATGATTCTTAAATCAGAACAACTGCTATGGGCATAAAATCAATAAGTGGAGATCGACTACGAAATAAGTCAATAACCATGAACATTGTCAAAGAACAAGGAATGAACAGGGTTTTTTTGAATTATTTTCGTGTAAGAGTGATTTTTTTTAAGTTTTTGGACATAATTTTTTTATTTTTAAATTTCTCACTTCAAGACGAACCACTGATCTAAAAAACTTTGACGCAAAACTTAAAAACACGAAAAAAATAATACATTAAGTTATTTTGCCTAAGTTTAAGATAGATTATGAATGCCAGTGAGAGAGATCACTCCACTCTTTTGAGACTTATATGCCTCTGCTCCTGATTATAATCCAATAACATACTATTAGAGAATCTCTTAATGGTATTAATATGCATTGAGCCTATACACCATAAAAAATGTGGTTCTTTTAGGAGTAGGCGGTGGCGGACCTACAGTGAGGGGGGAGGTGTCATGTGACACCCCCAATGCTCCACTACAAGTAATTTTTTTTTTTTAAGGTTTTAAGAGTAAATCAAAGTTTACCGTGTAACACTATGACACCCCCAAATCATTTTGCTCAGTCAAACTCTCTGCAATCTGGTTAATTAAATTTTGAATACTTATATTTTTTGGTTATTGAAATTTATTTCTTAGTTGTTTATTTATTTTGATGATGACACCCTCAAATTTAAATCCCAGATCCGCCCCTGGGAGTAGGTAGAAAGAAATGGCCTT
This sequence comes from Arbutus unedo, assembly GCA_014822125.1. Taxonomy (NCBI): domain Eukaryota; kingdom Viridiplantae; phylum Streptophyta; class Magnoliopsida; order Ericales; family Ericaceae; genus Arbutus; species Arbutus unedo. The sequence goes on from JABCMJ010002875.1 coordinate 15,104, forward strand.
ATGGTGCACTGCATAATTTGTTTCCTTGGGTCAGCTTTGGTTGACTGACCTAGAGCTTAAAATCAGAGCACTATATGGACCAAGTCTGATACAATGGTACTTTTGTTTTGATTTTATTTTCTTTCTATTAACGTTTTGTAGAAAAAATTAAACCTTTAAACCAGAACTTCGAATTAAAACACCAATGTGAATCATAAAAAAAACAGAGATTATAGGCACTAACGTGATGGGAAAAGATCTTTTACTATAGTGAAATTCTCCTCTTTTTTCACTTGCTTATGCTGCTATAATAATTTGGTTGTTATCCCAATTAGAAAATGGGGCAAGGTTGGTTGGGAACTAAAGGCCACCTAAAAGTTTAACTCACCTTTGTTTTTTCTTTAGAACAGATATTATTTTTATGAAGAAACATAGGATGTGTAAATATACCAAGCTGTTTTTTCACCAACTTGTTTTCTTGGTAAAGCAGTTTCTTCTCAATGTTTTCTGGTTAAAGCAGTTTTTTCTTGTTTTCTTGTTTTTTGTTGATTAAATGCTTTTAAAAAAAAGAGAGAGATTAAGTCGAGTTTCTCATTTGATGGTAGAGCTCCAAAGACACATCAATATTTGTTGAGCACAACACCATGCTTCTCACATGCATTCCATCAAACACTTGGTGTGTAAACATTGCTCAAAACCTCCATCTACCAAATTTAAACATTGCTAAAATACCCATTTTTAAAACATTTCTCAAATACCCAGAGTTAAACATTGCTCTTATCCGCTAATTTAAACTATCCGTCTACCAGAGTTTTAAAATTTAAGGGTTCAGAAAAACATGAAGAGAAGAGAAAAGCTTACTTCGTCAATGGTAGATGCTCACAGTCATGCAGATTTAAAACTGGACACATGATGACTCCTTCGTCAATCAAGCCCCATTTTGTTGGCCAGAGTCGAGAGGAGAGAGATGAGATGAGATTTCTCTATTTATTTAGTGGAGGATGTCGAAGGTAGAGAGGAGAGAGGAGAGGAGAAAGAATGAAGAGAGAAGGGGACGGGTTAAACAGGTTGAGGGATGGAGGTGGTGGACAAAGGAGTGAGGGAGGAACAGAGTGGACAACTAGGAGAGGAAGAGGGGACAAAGAGAAGAGGTCCGGTGTGGTGTAGCCGATAGAGAAGGGAAAAGTAAGAGAGAGAAATAAACAATCATTGTGTTCAAATTTTAAACCCAATTCAATGACCACCATTGGATTTGAAGTTTCAATCTCAGCCTTCAAATAATTCACTTGTCCTTTTGATAACAAAATGCTTTTACAGGGGCATACCTGGCCGTAGGATTAATCTCAACCATTCAATGTGCCAATAGGATAGTTTGTGTGTACACATTTTTCAAAGCACCCTTGTATTGTTATATAGATATGTCTAGCTTCCATATGGAAAGTGCTAGTTGATATTGACATTATCTAGCCACCATTCGGTGAAGTGCTAGTTGGAAAGATAGATTTGAAATTGGAATACAATATGTGGATTGTGTGATATGGGTAGCGTAGTATGTGATTTCATCGTAGACATTACAATAAGGGAAATAATAATATATGCTCTTATCATCTACCCGTGTTGTTATGAATTGTTCATGAATCATGCCATATCATTCCACATTTATATAATATTGGCGTAGGCGTCTCTACTAGGCATTGTGGCTCATCCCTTTATTTTTCAAGTACAGTCCTGGAGCCTTGACATGGATTGTGTGGATGCATGGTGGTGCATATTTTTTAAAGGAATTCATTCCAGAAGTTGCATATCATCTGTAAGGACCCATCTTATTTTGATGTTTAAAAATGTCTTATGGTGAATAAAATGGGTATAGATAAGCATTGGATGAGGCAAAGGATGTGTTGGTTGAATTTTGGTGAAAAGGAGAGGAGCAAATGGGGGTCTTTGGGTAACTGGTCACCGCATGGAGCATCGCCGGCGTGACCAGTCATGCAAAAGTGAATTTTTTGGTCAGTATAGTAGGCGTAACCAATCAGGCTCACGTCCGCTTTCCGGTGACTGGTCACGCGGGTGGCGCTTGTTTGGTCAGTGGGACTTTCGTGACTGGTCAGGCTCTATGCCCCCCTTTACCGTGACCAGTTAGGCCGAGTGTCCACATTTTTAAAATGTGATGAATCAGAAAATTTTGTACACAACCCTTACACCCTAAATCAGATTTTCTCACCTTCTCCCTCTAAAAGACCCCCATTTCTCATATCTGCACCTCAAAATACTTTATCAAACCTCCATATCTCTCAAATTCCTTCAAAAATCTTTCATTTTCCTTTGATTTCAAGCATTTGGAGGAGGGTTATTTCTTGGAGAGGGCTTGCTTGGGTTGATTGATCCTATGTTATTCACTTAGAAGAGTGTGGCATGACTTATTTAGTAGAAATGACGCATCTTATTCATTTGACTCTAAATCATGATTGATGTATATAACGAGTGGATGTGTTCCATGAGTTATGTTGTGCTTTAAATATTGTGAACTACACTCTCCGATGGGAAGGCTAGGAATATTGTGAACTAGA
>JABCMJ010002881.1:0-23016 GCA_014822125.1 Arbutus unedo
AGGGTTAACCTGTACATGTAACCTAATTAACACTCTACTTGCAAAAAAAATTACTCCTAGGTAATAAATAATTCTAACAAGAAATATTCTCATCTAATCCTTCTTGTGCCCCATCATTTCTTCTCGGCTGAGAAGAACTCAACTCCGTTGGGTTAGATTCAAGAAGTAATCACCAAGGATCTCCAAAGTGTTTGGCCTAAAGATTTTAGAGTGTTGCTGCGGTAATGACGTCTTCGGTGTTTGTTTTGAACTTGTGAAAATGTTTGGCTGTTGATCTGACATGAATTGATGTGGCCAATCTGGTGTGAACTGTGGCAATGGTGGACCGGCAGTAATGATGATCCAACTTTTGGAAAGTGACAAATTTATGATAATGGACGTGGATGATCTGGTGATGGCTATGGAATGGTGATTTGTATGGAAGCACACATACAAGATTGGTGTTTGCTCTGATACCAAACTGGTGGAGGACAATCGCAACTAATATATAAAACGAAGAACTCTAGGCATCCCAGGTCCTTGGGAAGTAATGGCATCCCTGTAGCAATACCAAACTCAAAATTCAATTTATTCTATGCATTGAATGAAGACTGTATTAGGAGAGTCCTTTGAATATGCTCCAACAGATAGAGATACCTAAGGATGAAGATAAATCCCAGTAACAACCAATATAGCGTGTAGATAATAAATAGGTCTAATTAATAAGGTTCACATCTAATCCTATTTGTTCCCTGCCATTCGGATTTGGGGGCATATTAGCACAAAGTTAAATCCATTAAGTTTATAAAAGGATAATTTCATATGCAGCGGATTTTGAAGAATATTTTTCTCTCAAAGTCCAAAATTCATCAAAATCAATTTTTTTTATAAAAAAAGGAAGGCACCAGTTTTAACCACCTTCATCGTCCTTTTTTTCTTTTTTTTCCTTCTGTTTTTCTGCCTAACTGTAGGAATGAGAATGATTGAAGGTGCTACACTGACTTTGCTGGTAGAATTGCTTTGTGTGGTATTAGAGACATGGGACCAAATCTCGTGTTAACTTCGGTTAAAAATGTTGTGGAGGGGGAACAGCTACCCCTGTAGCTAATCATTCTTGGACACAAATTAACCTAAGAAATTAGTTAAATCTTTTTATTATTTGTCAATTTTGAAAAGTTAATTTTGTTGTATTCATTCATAACAACGGCCACTGCGCGGATGAATTTTTATTTCATTATTTTCATCATAATTTAGGCCTGCATGCATTTTCCAACCTTTTGTTTTGCTTGTATTTTGGATCATCTAATCTTTATTTTCCTGTTCTTTTTTTTTTTTTTTTAACTGCTCAAGAAAATATAAAGAATTGTTATGATGTTGAACTTTGTACCTTTCACAGGTCCGGAGCTACTAATGGCAGTTACAAGTTAGATAGTAGTTCTTCGCCTTCTGGTTATTTTGCTCGTACAATGGCCAAGCATGAACAGGAAAAGGCTGGTCTTACGAAGGATCTCACAGCTGGATTAAATAAGGAAAAACTACTTGCTAAGGGAAGCAATAAGTAAGTGTTTACGTTTTAGAGTAATGACATTGAAATTTAGTGTTAAAAGTCAAACTTCATTTGCTTTTTGGTTGCTTGGATTACACAATATCTTGTCCCAACTTCATTTGCTGATGTTCAATGCAATTATATGACATTTTCTAGGTTAATTATACGCGAGGACAATCACATTGTCAGTCCAGTGCCAAAAGGAAAGGCTTCCAGAGCACTACGGAATGGTCCTGTGACAGCTTCACACTCATCTCCTAATGTTCCCCCTGTATCCGAGGGCTTGGAAACATTGTCAACTGTGAACAAAGTTCCTTCTATTGCTGGGATAAACAATCGGAAACGTGCTATGACCTCAGGATCATCTTCTTCACCGCCCATGGCTCAGTGGGTCGGTCAGAGACCACAAAAAATTTCTCGCATCAGGAGAGCTCACCTAGTATCTCCAGTCTCAAACCTCGAGGAAATGCAGATATCACCTGAAGCATCTTCTCCATCTGATTTTGGTACTAAAATAAATTCCAGCGGAACAAATGGTTCGCTTCTTCTCAGGGGTGTGGCTGATGGCTCGCAGCAGCTTAAATCGAAACGTGACAATATTTTGTCCCCTGATGCTAGGTTTCCTGAAAATGAAGACATTGGAAATAAATTGAAGGAAAGAGTTCTTGGTAGTGCTGAGGTGGAGGACAAAGCTGTTAATACTGTTCTCAATTCTGGGGGGTCTGTATTTCTTACAAAGAAGGAAAAAACACACATTAAGGAAGAAATTAGTGATGGTGTGCAGAGTCAAGGGCGCAGTGGAAGGGGCTCTTCCTTTGCTGGTATTTCACCAGTGAGGGAGAAATTGGAGAATACTGTTACAACGAAGCCACTAAGAAGTACTAGGCCTGGTTCTGAGAAGGATGGAAGGTGCTTCATTTCCTCCACCCACCCATCTTCTCTATAAGGAACTTAGAAACCTCTCTTACTCTTTCTTATGGCTGTCAATGCTGACAAAGTTATTTGTTTCTTGTAGTAAGACAGGCCGTCCATTAAAGAAGTTGTTGGATCGAAAAGGCTTTTCTCGTCGTGGGTATATGTCAAATAATGGTTCCCCAGATGTCACTGGTATGGTTTCATAATGATCCTTCAAATATGTACCTATGCAAATGCTGTGTGTAGTTATTTTCTGTTGCATTGTAATTTGACATTGGATTACTCAAAAATCTACGGGAGAGAGAAAGGTAAGCACTTCATTGCAATTTGGGGTTGTTGGGTCAAGTAAACATTTTCTGTTAATTATGTTTCTTGAAATTGAGCCCTTGTTTTTGTTATGTCTAGTTCCTATAGTATCCCCTGCACACACATTTGTTTCTCTTAAATGCATGGCTAAAACCTTGCTTTTGCATCTGAGATATTCCAGGGGAATCAGATGATGATCATGAAGAACTCTTGACAGCAGCAAATTTTGCTCGAGATGCTAGTTGTATGTGTCGTAAAGTGTTTTATGGAAGACTATTATCTCTCCTATATGAAGAATTGAGTATGACATCTGTTTTTATTGCTCTTGCTTCTGCAGATAATGCCTGTTCTAGTTTGTTCTGGAGAAAAATGGAACCAATTTTTGCTTCTATCAGCTCAAGAGACACATCCTATGTTTTGCAACAGGTGGTAACCAGAATCTGTGATTATCACAGATGATTATTTATCTGTGTAAGTAGGTGCTCTGAATCCTCTGATGCTTTCACATTATTATATCTTGTTGCTTTGGATCAGGTAAAATTTGCAGAGGAACTTCGTGAAAGCCTTTCTCAGATGAACTGCCGTAGCGATACTGTTTTGGTATTTCCTAATTCAGAAGATCTGTGTAGTTTGCATTATCCCACTGAGGATTCATGTTTTCCCATCTTGCCAGCAATTTTTTTGTGTTGTTTAGAATTTAACTGGCAGTAGAGGTTGTTCAACCACTTCTAATTTGTTGTTATGACAAACACTGGAGTGCTAATCTCTTGTTCATTTAATCTTAGAGTATGTGATTAAGGAGGTTTTTTTTTTTTTGTACGTGCTTTGGTAGTAAACTATTCTTTTTGTTTTCTATAACTCTTTAGGCCTTAATGCATTTAGAGGGCATTTGTTAACGCGCCTAACAAGAAGCAAATAAATAATTAGGAAGAAATGGAAGAGGATTCACCGATGGTAAAAATTGGAAATAAGCTCCTTTCAAATATCTTAAGGGGAGAATGCCATTTAAAGCTCTGAGTGGTTCACATTGACTGTGACAACACTATTACATGGGAATCTTTCATTCGTTCTTGTTATATTGTTCTTCTGCATATATTACTTTCTTATTCTAGACGAAATGAAGACAAACTCGGACGTTTTATTGTCTTAAATCTGTTGACTTTTAGACTCGGTGACAAAATGTTACCCTTTTAGCAGCCGTTTCGTCATATGCAATCTGAGATTTTATGTTCCTTTTTGCCCTATTTTTTTTTCGTATACTCAGGTTCTCTGATCTGGAACCTTTAATTTACATCGACACATATGTTGTTGTGGTGCTGTAACCAGACTACCTTGTGATTTTTCCATCTCTGTGATACCTTGTTCATTATATCCAGTTTACAATATTGTGTATCCGCTTCAGCCTGGTGAACTCATAAACTGGGGCGCCCCTATGTGGGGGCCCGTGGGTCACGTGCCCCCACTCAATATTAATAAATGTTATTAGTAATGTTTAAAATTTTCACTATTGCATAAATTTATCATTAAGTTGATATATATATCTTCTGCACATGTAAAAAATAAATATATAACTCTGAAATATCTCAATTTTCCCTCTGTGATTGATATATATTTGTTTGATTTTCAATTATTTGTCTAGTTAGGGCATTTAATTTTTTGTTTTATTTGTGTTCAACAATCATGTAGAAATACTTGGAGTAGAAAGTCATGAGTAAAATTGTCTCATTCTACAAACCTATCGAGGTTAACTTCAAAATATGTTTGGCGATGATTTTTCAGTTTTTGGGCAATCTTCGAAACAACTGCTCTTAAAAAGGATGTTTGTGGAACTTGTTTTAGATGACCAAATCTTTCAAAAATCCCCGAAAGGAAGATGAGTCAATGATACTGGATGAATGAAATAACAACTGAGTAGAATATACTTTGATAATGCATTCTCTTTTATTTTCATTATTGTATATCTGGTGTACACGGTTTTTCTTGAACGGCCACGGTCCATTGGAAGATACGACAAGGTGCACAATGTTGACGTGCTCTCTGAATCATGCCCTAGCAGACATCTTGTTTTGTTGCATTACTCTTCAGTGTCATAATGCAACTATAATCATTTGCTTAGGGAGAAGTTAGTGAATTTTTTTTTATGGTTCATGGATCTACTCATTCTTTTGTTCTCATATTTCTTTGTTCGTAGGGTGATCTGCATCAAGAAATTTCTGCATCTACAGAGATTGTTGCCGAAGAAATAGATAGAAGCCCGCAAAATCAGATTGAATTTATGCATTCGGCTAGGAGCGTGAAGTTCGCTGATCCACTGCACGATTTTGATATTGTTTCAGAAAGCAGATTAAGAAAAGTTACCCCATTGTACCAAAGAGTATTATCAGCTTTGATTGTTGATGATGAAATTGAAGAATTCGAAGAAAACGACATGGGAAGAAATGAGTCACTTAAATATTGCACGAATGTTTTACACTACGATGCTGAACCTAGAAGGAGAAATGTAATGGAATTTGAATGCGAGTCACCAGTTAGTACTCAAACTTGGAAACAATGTGCTGGGAACAGATTTTTGTCATGTAATGGGAGCACCACATCTGATCGAAGCCCTGTCATTCAGAAGCCTCCACAGAATAATGGACCATTGCAAGGAGAAAATGGGTTTCTGTGTTCAGATTTTGGGGTTCTTGATGGGCTTTCTTTCAATGATCTGGATGGGCCACAAATTGTACAAACAAACAGTTTCGGCATACCTTCATCGGATAACCAATATGAGAAATTGTGTATGGAAGACAAACTCATTTTGGAGCTGCAGAGTCTTGGCATAGACGTGGACACAGTGGTAGGTTTTACTAATATGTTGTATGATGCTTATGTGAGATCCTCAAAGAACTGGGACTTGTTGACAGTGGGGGCCCAGTGATAAACATACCGATTCACATACACTCACGTTTGAGGATAAAACAGTTATTTGTTGGTTATACTGAGTCTTACAACTTTTTATGAAAATATTTATAATATATTTTGTTCATTTCCAAGCATTTACAAACTCATTTTCCTACAGAAAAAAAATATTCACAAACACTTTGGAAGTTGTAAAGGTTTAGGGTTTTCTGATGTTGGAAAACCCATGGAGACAATTGTGCCAAGACCCCAGAAACATGTCTTGTCTGTCAAGTTACAGGCAATAGACATTTGGACCACCTGAACTTTTCTGGTTCTAACAACTAGAAAATTACCATGATTCGCCCAAATGTTAGCATATGTCTTGAGATTGTCTGTGGAATTGGCCATGCACAATTTATCCAAAAAAATAGAATTGGCCATGCACATGGCTCCCTTGTTGGTGTGTCCCTGCTTCTAGTTTTTTTATTTTCCCGTTTGTTCTTGTAAATGCGCCTTTGGTGGGGGTGTATCAATGCATTGTTAAACATTTGATAGTGCATGGCGAAACATTTGTCTTGAATCATGGCATTCTACTGATTTTGCAGCCGGCGGCCATTATGTTTCTTGATATCTATGATTGTGTTTTTATCGTTGTTTATGCCCATTCCCACTCTTCTTTCTGGACCGTTGCTACAGCCTGATTTAGATGACGGAGAGGATGATGTAATTAGTCAAGATATTATTCAGCTGAAGAATGAACTGCACCAACAGGTTAGGCTGCAGCCCTTCTATCCATGCATGTCTCCTTTCCCTCAACCATATCTCACTACACTATTTTCAAGCATAAACTTAGGAAAGTTTTTATTTCTGTTTCATATTTTATTAGCGTGCTTTGTCTTAATTCTTTGAATCCTTTACTGATTCAATAGACTGGGAGAAAGAAAGAATGCTTAGATCGTTTTTATAAAGCAATCCAGCGAGGGAAGGAAGCAGAAGCACGGTAGTACTCAATATCTGGCTATCATTTGAATACCAGGCTTTTATTCCTTCCATGTTGAACTAGAATTTTCGAAATTGATTTTGTATCTTCTTGAGATGAATGTACTGTGTTGTCCTTGTGCAGGGAACTTGAGCAGGTTGCAATGGATAAACTTGTGGAGTTGGCTTATAAAAAGCTTTTGGTATTTATATCAATTCTTTACCTATTCTCTACTCTCATACTCAAGATTATACTAGCAATTTATTTTAAGTAGATGATTAGTTGCAGGATTTATGTAAATGATCTCGTTTGATTTGCTTTTTGGAGTTTGTTATGCACCCGCAAAATGTGAACCACTGTGATTTATTCTTACTCTGCTACATGGACCTGTACCATTGTAGAAGCAACTCTTATTCTCCAGTAAGTGGGGGTTGTCGTATAAGATAGCCTGATATGCATTTCGAGCTCATTTCGTAATAGCTTAAGCTTTGAGGATAGTTAGTGACCCAACAAGCTTGTCCAATGCATTTACTGTTCCAATTACCTTTTTAGTCTTGAGTCCACACTAATTCATGAATGAGAATCCATTTATTTACCAGTTTATTTGAGAAGTAAATATTTTAAGATTTTTTGCTACACCTACATGGCTTTATTTTTCTTCTGGTTAGATGTTAGATTACCTGGGTTGCTGCAGATTTGAACTAGAATCTCTCTTTGACTAAATTTGACAGGCCACTCGAGGGAGTATTGCATCTAAATACGGATTTGCTAAGGTGTCAAAGCAGGTTGCTTTGGCTTTTGCAAAGAGGGCTCTTTCTAGATGCCGGAAGTTTGAAGATTCAAGAACAAGTTGCTTTAACGAACCTTCTCTTAGTGATGCACTTTTTGCTGCACCTCCTTGCGGAAATGAGGCAGAACCTTCAACTTGTGAAGGTATGGGAGTTGGTAAAATATGTTATCAGAATCTCATAATCCTGTGCCACACCCAGGTCTTTGGGTGTGTGACATTTACATAAATAGTACTCCCTTCGACCTATTTTGTTTGTCCATCTTTTGAATTGGGATGGCCCCAGAAGATTGCGAACTTTGTAAAGTCAAAGAAAAGTTTGTAAGTGTCAACGAAACAACCCCTAAGGCCCTAACAAATGACCAGTAAAGTATTTGAAAGTGGGAATTAAAGGAGCAATTATGGAAAAATTGCCTTTTCATGTTGAATTCCAACGCATCATTGTTTGTCCACGTAAAAAGTTGGAATTCCTAACAGGGTACAAAAAGGGATGAAGGGGAGTACTTTGTTGTCATAAATTATTTTATCTTGATGGAAAGTTGCATGTTTCTGGTTCTGGTGTTTTCCAATGATTTTTTTTTCCAACACTAAGAAATGGTGTTTCTCTGGCAGCCAGTTCCTTGACGGAAATGCGTGCCTCTATTTCTCTGCTCATATGTTAATGCCTCCAAATACATTGCATTATTTTTGCTGTTGTACTCCTTCAGCTCAGCTGTAATTCATGAGTTGGTTTTCTGTTCTTCAGGATCCTTCCACAACAGCTCGTTAGATCCAGTTGAAAAGTTTACCCGTCAATCTGATCATGCTTTTGCCAAAAATGGACCAATATCCAACAGAGGGAAGAAGAAGGAAGTGTTGCTTGAGGATGTCGGTGCCATTGCTGCTTCAAGGCCCACATCATCTGTAGGTAGCACTCTTTTGGGTGGAGCGAAGGGAAAGAGAAGTGAGAGAGAGAGGGACAAGGATGTATTGAGCAGAAATACTGTTGCCAAAGCTGGCCGTCCATCATCAAGTAATTTTAAGGGTGAGCGGAAATCGAAATCAAAGCCAAAACAGAAGACAGCTCAGCTATCAACACCAGGAAATGGTTTTGTTAGCAAATATTCTGAAACACCTCACCCTGTGTACCCCTTGGCTACTGGTTCTGGAAATTTGGTCACCAATGGTAGCACTAACAAAAGAGAGCTTGGTTTGATGTCCTCTAGTACCATTCCTCAGGATTTGTCAAAGGAGACCAAAGCAACAATGGATTTGTCAAATTTACAGCTGCCTGATTTGGACTCAATGGATGACCTAGGTGTTGGCAATGACCTTGGAGGGCACCAAGATCTGTGTTCTTGGTTGAACTTCGACGAAGATGGTTTACAAGACCATGATTCTGAGGGCCTTGCAATCCCAATGGATGACCTTACAGAGTTGGGGAATGTGTTTTGATGGAGTACATTTCACATTCTTTTGGGTTATTTTAACTATTGAGATGAGAACCATTGTGTCTTCTGGGGATGTTCAGATTCTTTATCATTGGCCTCAGCCAAATTGGCACTTGTAATTATGGCCATTCTTTTGTATACTTCTTACAGTAGTCACTAAAATTTCTGTGTTAAAGGTGATCTGGACAATTCCTAATTGTAATGCTTATAACATCTCTTTTTCAGATTGCTCATTTGTCGTGTTTTTGATATTTGAAGGCTTAATATATTCACTTCATTTTGCAACCATGCATGCAACTATGAAGCTCTGTTTTTTATATTGCGTCAGAATATTATGCTGCAATCCACCTCATGCAGAGACATTGTTTGATTAGCTTTACGTTTCATTTTTTTTTCTATTCTTGTTTTATTTTCCAGATGCTCCGGACCACTGGTTGGTGCCCGAGGAGAGTTACCACGTAAACAGATGTTGCTGGACGACTTGTTGGTGCTTGAGGATACAGTTGCCACTCAAATAATTTTTGGCCAGTGAGTATTCCAGTGTTTGACTATCAGGAAGATTTTCTTCTTTCAAGTTTGTGATCTCCATCACCGAGATTGCGATGATGTATGGGCATGGACATGTGAATTTAGGGGCATTTTAATGCACCAACTTTCGAGCCTCAGCGCGTGGGACCTTGAATTCATCTTCTGATTGCCATCTAAAAGACCTTTGGTCTAATAAGGAAATTAAGGTATGTTAATTCTGTATTTTTCATTGTATTCATGTGCTCTTTGTTTGAACAGAAAAACCGCGATCAAGGATTTCTCTCTATCCAGTAAAATCATTGTTAGGGCCTTTTACTGAAGTTTGGACACAGGCATGGGAATTGATAAGAATGAGACATTGCGTTTTGCGAGTTTTCTTAGTGACCCGCCCACGAGTGCAGAATGAAAACAAAGGATCTTGTTCTCAAACCTTGCATGGCTAGCTAACCGGACACTTTTATCTGAATCTTCCTTGTCAAAGGGGGAGAAAGGACAGATCGTTGAATCCTCTTCGGAAGATTGCTAAGAGGGGCCCATTGAAAATCGCTTTCTTTAATTGGTGGACCCTATTTAGTTGTAGCACTTGGCATACGGGATTAGAAAAATCGAGCAAGATAGAGAACTTAGTGAAGCTCTTCTTTCTCCTTTCTGCGACATATTTTTGTGGGTTCACCTTTAGCTAAATTGGGATGGTTATTTGTGCTTAGAATTAATCAGGTGGCTTTCAGTAGATCATCTCATGTTCTTTGTGGCAATTGCAGGTTGGCTTTTCGGAGATGTTTAGCTTGAAATGTGCTGGTTTACCACTTCTTCCCCTTGCTTCCTATCTAGAAATGAGGTAGGTGTAGCAAATTCTGTTAGCATGGTAGGTACATATTTGTTTATACAATTAATTCTGGCTGTTATTTTGCTTTTTATTCAATTAGTAAATTCTGCTTATGTGCTTAACCACTATTACTTTAGCTTCTTTTTATTTGATTGGGACGTTTAGCTTATTATGCTTAACCACTATTACTTTAGCTTCTTTTTATTTGATAAATAAGTTCTGCTTATTATGCTTAACCACCACTACTGTCTTTTATCCCTGGCATTTGGTTGGGTTTGTGTTTATGCATATTTTAGTCATTCAGTTATTTGACGTGACCTAAATTTCAAAAGTTGCATTTGCTTCCATCACCCTTGCACAAAAAAAACCGCCCCAGTTCCTTTTATGCATTTGCTACTTGGTAAGACTTGGGCTTACCTTACAACGTTGTTGACATTATACTGGAAGTATTTGCCATTCCTTACAGGAATACATTGACATATAAGTCCGTAAGCAGGTTGGCAATCCATCTCGCTCCTCTATTATGATTGTTTTGTGCTTTCCTTCAAGCTTCTTGACTTTCACCTTCCTCTTCCAATGACTTGGAGAGCTACATTTCGATTCAGGGAACTCTGGGTGTGTGGAATTCTGTGAAGCAATATTGTTGGTTGAAGCCTGAATCTGTCTTTAGTTAGTCAAGGTAGCCTGTGGGTATTTAATTTTATGGAACGTCACCTGATGGACTAATCTCTTACTGGCGGGGTTGGAGCACCCGACTACAATATTTGTGCCAAAAAAATTGTTGTGTTAAAGTTCTCAACTTGGAATCAATTGGCAAGGAGAGATCCTATACTAACTTGGAAGCTGCTATCACACTTATGTTGAACAAGGTAAAGTTTCTAACTCAAAAACCAATTGGCAATGTGAATGTGGGAGGTGCTAAAACAGACGTGGGACGACCTCTAACCTGTGATTGAGTATCCAAAGCAATTTAATGAGTTGTGGTGAGTGAATGAGTAATAGATTGACGGTGATAATGTTGCTGTGGACTAGCATGTAGTGACTTCATACTAATATAGCTATCTTAGAACTAGCATATCATGTTTGGTAAAATACACGACCTCCATGCCTCTGGAGAAAAATGTGACACTGTTGTGGGTTTTGTCAAAAAAAAAAAAAAAATAGAGCACTGTTGTTAGAAAAGAGGAGATACTTAATATTGCCTGTGTGCGCGCGCGCGCGAGTATTTCAGGCGGGTCACCTTCGTTTATGTTTTTAAATGATTTGGTAATTAATCTAGCGCATTCAGTAGTATCACTACCCTATTTGTGTATTGTCCTTCAGTTGGGGCAATTTTTCCCATTATAATTCCCTGAAGCTAGTTTCAGATATTAGTAGTTGTGGTATGGGTAAGTACTCGTTGTCTTTTCCTGATGATGCTTCATGATTCTCTGAAATGATCATCTTTGGAGTATATGAGGTAGTTGAAAATTAAGAGGAATGGCAAAATGTCCAGTTTTTTCCTTTGTGGTACATTACATCATGAGTTCTTTAATGTGAATCATGTTGGAATATAGTTTCAGCATTGGGGGGGTCAAATGAAAACTGTCTTTTTTGTAGCTATTCATTTGGTAGCACAAGAGGTTAAGTGGCAAGGAACAACTTATCCCCCAGAATCTCTTAACTTAGCAAGATGGATGTTTGCTATGGGAAATGCCTGGTGATTTCCCACAACTCTGCTACTATGATTCAAAGCAATGGTCATTTAACATTGTTTATGCATCATTCATACTTTGAGAGCTCTTTGGTTGCAATACAAAAGCGACTAAAGCAAAATTTCCCTTTCTTGTCACTGGTGATTGTATAGTTTTTGCATGATACGGATTAAGCATGTGAATAGTTCACTTTAATTTGTGATAATGGATCAAGAGTTCTAAAAGGGAGATGTGAAAGCAGGGGAGAGTTTGGGAAGATGATACTGGTGATGATGCTCCTGCAGAAGTGGTTTGGCAACTCTGCTAGCGATGTGGATGCTGGTCATTATTTGTAGGCCTTTATGTGGAATTTATATCATCATTCAATGCAGAAATTTATTTGAAATTTGGCTAAGATCCAGTGAGCAGAAACAACTGAAAAACACCCCTGCCATGTATTATACGGAAAATCATGAGTGTTTGGATGAAGTGTAATTTATGTCATTATTCAGTGCAGAAATTTGTTTGATATTTGGCTAAGATCCAGTGAGCCGAAACAACTGAAAGACACCCCTGACATGTATTATATGGAAAATAACGACTGTATGGATGAACTGAATTTATGTCATTATTCACTGCAGAAATTTGTTTGATATGTGGCTAAGATCCAGTGAGCAGAAACAACAGAAGCCCACCCCTGGCATGTTTTATACGGAAAAACATGACTGTTTGGACAAGTGCTTTTTCAAAGCTCCCTTAATTTTCTCATGAATGTTTGGTTGTATGGATGTCTCGACGCGACTTCAAGTTTTTGAAGTTGTTATTCCCGAGTTGTGAGGTGATTTCTTTTCCTTCGATTTATTTACAAAATTTGAATGTGAATTGATTGCTGGATATAAGATTTTAGTTGGCAAATTATTCCAATAAGGTTTATTACTATTATTTTCAATAGCTGCACTAGTAATACATGCCGTTTTATCTGCACTACATTCTCCTGTGGAAGTTTTCTGGTAGTAGTTGGTACCCTAACAATATACATTCTGAAGAAATTTCAATCATCCAGACATTTCACCACTGCAGCAGTGGTGGTTAGATTGGGATGAAGCATAACAGGAGAGTTTCTTCATTTCTAGCTGATACTTTCGTGCATGAAGTTCCTTTGATGGTTGTGTTTTTTTAACAGTTGCATTTGGGGTGACACCAGGTTTTATCCATGTTATCGTTTGCAATATCTGTAAATTAATTTTGTTTTTTGGGTTCTGTACTCTGCAATGGTAAAAAACCTCTCAAGGACAGTAGTTACTCAACTTCTAAATGTGTGCTATAATCATTCACAGAGTGCAGGTTATATTGTGCTGTAACTTAGGGTCGCTTGCTCTCTTTTTGTAGGTCTACTTTATTATGTAAGTGATAAGTGCATGTTTTCGGTCAGTAAGGTGGACCATTATTTACACCAAGGACTTGGGTGAAAACAAGGAGAGGCGGATGGTATCTAAATGTTATACATAGATGTTAGGGTGAACTACACTGACCTCCCCTGAGGTTTTTGACAAGTACATTAACCCTCCCGAGGTTTTTGAAATTATTCTGACCGCTTTTACTTTTCTAAGTATTATGCACTTGCCCTCTTTATTATTAAAATCAGTCAAATGTCAGTAATTAAACTATTGATACTTTTAGTACGGAATTTTTTTTTTTTATAAAATGAATAACAACATAATTCTCATCATGTTTGAAATAACATATGTTGAATTTTAATGACTTTTTAAAGTTGAAACTCAGACAGAGTTTTTGAGATTTGTCCGAGTTTTAATTTTAGAAAAATATCAAAAAATTAATATATGTTATTTTAGAAGTGGTAAAAATTATTTTACAATATATTTTGTCAAAAAAAAAAAACTTGCAAGTTTTGATAGCTTTTTAACAATGTTTGACTAATTTTCATATTTTGTTTTTGTTCAGCGAGTGATTTTAATATTAGGGGAGGCAGCTGCATAAAATTTTGAAAAGTTCAGTATAGTTCAACTTGGATGTTATTCTTTTTGAGAAATAGCTAGAATGAAATCCAAAGATTAAAAAGAGAAGCATGTTAGCACTCTCGAATACAGGAAAATGCCAGCATGAAGATATTAGGTTATTTTGTGTGTTTCACAGGATTGTGACATACCACAATTGCATGTGACATGTTTCATAGACATACCACTGCACAAGCTTTGACTCTCACTGAATGTCTGTCTTGTTCACCCACATCGGTGTTTAGTGTGCAAGGTCATATTCACTCCAAGTTTTAATACAATATAGTCAGTTGTAGTGGATACGATCGACTAGATTGTCACAAAGGGGACTTGAACCCCAGCCTGCCTCGTGCTACTTATTCTAGACTATGCTTGATGTTAGTGAACAACAATATATCTAGAATAATTCTCTCTGAGAGATCTGAGATCTTTATTCTTTCCTCTTTGACTTTGTATCAAAGCCAATTAATTGTTCAGTGGACATCAATATATTCTCTCTATCTCCTAGAGGTTGAAGTTGCGTTAACTATGGTTATTTGCTTTCGACTTGATCATTCAAATTACTGGTAATTTCAACTTCTGAATCAAGTCAATGCTCTGTATCATGCCATGAACAAGTTCCCTTTTCCTAAAAACTGGGAACCGTTGAGACAGGCATAGTGCACCTACCTGAGCACGGTAAAACCGGGGACATGTAAACCCCACCTCCGAGTCCCGCATACCAGGTGAAACAAGACTTTTCTAGTAAGAGTCAAAACACGACTGGCTTTATCGTGAAATTGAGACTGCTCGACCTTAGAAACTAAATCGCATGGGAAATACACAAGACCAGTCCTCTATCGCGGAAGGAATGTCCCAACTAACTGTTAAACGCAAAGGGAAGTATCAATTATGAAACTAACCGTTAGCTAAGAACAACAAGCAACTCAACCAGAGGGTTAAAAACCCATCTCTATAAGTAGGGGATCTGCTGGAAACCCTCGCCTTCGGCCATACTGATCACGCCGGCTGTCCATGAAGGACATCTCGACTCAGTCACTCCGTGAATGGGCAGAAATGTGTTTAACCGGGTTGCCCTGAAGAAGGCTAATCAACATATCAAATCCTGAATGTGAAAGGTCAGGTCGTGCATACCAAAAACTTCGGCTGCACCTGCTCGGATCAATTATCAATCTGAGAACAATTTTCAGGTAAAGATAACGAAAGCCAACAGCTTCCATTCCATATTGTAGGCTCGGTTCATTTTAAAAGCATGTCGAATCCAGCAGCAGCATTGCAGTGAGTTACAAAATTCAAAGGAAAAACAAGAGAGAGCAATCTCAATCGAAACAAATGAAAAAGCGTCTTAAGCATAAACATGCTACAAGTACGTATAGAATATCTGGTGGAATTACTTTCCTTGCATTAGCTCAGTTCATCTCCCACTGCAGTTGCTGTTTTCCTCTCCGTTACTTCAAAAAGTAGCTGCTTCGCTTTAGCTACTCGAGTTTCCGATATCCTTTTTATTTGATATCATATAACACTTAACTGGCATCAAACTTGTCCAAGAAGAAAATTACAGGTATGGTGTCTTCAAGTAGGGCGGGGTGCTTCATCGTGTCTCTTCAGAACTCCTATACAAGAGAAGAAAAATTGAATTGTCTATCTTCTAGGTAAAATGCTGGCGGAGTCGCATGTACCGGATTTGATGAAACTTGAAAGTGCTGCATTTTATGCCTTAAATGAACAACAATGTCATGGCTTTCTGTTTGCTATTTCTTCAGCCTGATATGCATCACGTTCTTGTCCTACATTACCACCAAACTTAAAGGAGACCGAAATGAGTTGTTCCACTGTTCGCTGCACAAAATTTCCATTTGGAAGATGAAGACCGAAATTGTACTGCTCTTCGTCAAACTCTGTCCTTTTTAGCGTCCTCTTGTACGTCTCAGTGGCAATCCTCGGGTGACCCCTGGCAATAGATACCTGTGTTGCCATTGCGATTAATCTGACAGGATAACAGGTCGATGATATACATATACAACTCAAGCGGAAGTACAAAATCAAACATTTTTTGCTTTTTGGCTGAAAACAGAAAAATTCAATAGATAAAACCATAGTATAAACACTATAAAAAGGTAAAATGGTAAGCCAACCACTTCCTTGATCTACCAAATCTGATTTCTCCATTCAGCTCTAGGCATAGCCAAACTACAGTTCTCAGTCATAAAAGAGGTGAAGTTAAACAACCTACACTTCCTCATCCTTGAGAGAGGAAGAGAGAAGGCACATGATCTTTCTGACCGCAAGGCACTGAATCTCTCGTCTCACACAAACTAAACTACATATAATTTGATAAACATTTGTATATTACCAAAAAGGCATCAACAGGATGCCACCCTTAATTATGTGCATCCAAAAATCTATAGAATCTTGAATTTGGTCCATCAATTGGGTTATGCTCCCTCAATTATGTGTCTTCTAGAATCGGAAGGAGGTGAAAAATTGAATGTTAAACATTTCAGTTTTGTTCAGTATCTCCATGACATATAGACAAACTCATGGTGGGTTTGTGAGCCTTATTCAATACATAGTGAAACTGACGTTCTTTTCTTGATTATTTCTTCGTGCGGTTGTATGTTTATTTAGGCAATTCCACAACAACTCAAGACACCTTCCCCTCTATAAGACGAGGTCAAGTTATCTCCGATGGTTCTTTTTTGAACAAGACAAATGGAACATGACAGAAATATTTCATCTCCTTTTCTCATAAACTCAATGAGATAACTAAGAATCCTATTTCACTTGTACAATAAGTTGAGTCAAATTTAAAAAATGGGTAAGATCACCTCTACTAAACATGGTCGATTCATTTTAGAAGAGTCGCCTTTAGGAAGTACAACAATCAGTGTTCTTGAAACTGTGCATGTAGGCAATCAGGATAAGAAGGAACAGAAAAAAAGGAGCAAAACCATTGACAGTGCCTTCAAATGCGAGAGGAGGAGATTTCATCCATCTCCCGAGAAAAATGCTTGCTTTCAGAAACATACAGTTACTATGATCATACTGCATAATTAAATATCATTGGAACGCCCCTTTCATGATTTCCATGAGCTATTGTCGAAGGCAGTAGGAGCAATGAAAAAAGCAGGAAACTCACACAAAAACTTACCATATGCCTTTTCCCAAGCTCATAAAGCCAGAATCTCCAATCCTTTAACACGCTTCCATCAAGTTTAACAAATATGTTGGTCCACCTAGTGTGATGAAATTCCACGGTATCCAATCTATATCCCACTCCAGTTCCTATGGCCTTGACAAATGCTTCCTTCACACACCAATACCTGCATAAGTGGTCTAAAGTGGTCAATAAGAACTGTATTAAGTAGCCAACAGCACCACGCATCTACATGTTCATGTACATTGAAAACCTCCTATGTATCGTTAGATGAAACCAACTTAATACAGTAGAAAAGAAAATAATCAGCAAGAATGTGAGCAAGGGTTGTTTGGCTAGTGACATTATACACGGAAAGCAGGTGTTGAATCGAGTGTGGGTGGGCTTTGGTGGATTCGAGTGTTCATTAAAGTCCAAACTATTTGGCATGGGATGGAGATTTTGAATAAAATCCAACAGCCCAAATGAACTATTGACAACATGAAACTATTTCACTGAAGGATTACAAACATGGATTCAAGTTTGCTTGATCCTAGAACCCAAGGCTCTCATTTTCAACTAAGTTAATACTGGTACCTCTAGGTTACAGAAATCCCGTATGAAGCAGTCCAGATTTGAGGGTCAGGATCAGACTTTGCATGCTCTGCTAAAATCAAAATGGAAGGGAAAGAAAAAGAGTCCAGTGTACAGGTGATGTGGAAGAAAACAAGATAAATAGTGATGAACACACAAACAAGATAAATAGTGATGAACACACTGATTCAGGAGGACAGAAGACAGGAAAAGAAATAAAAGTAAACAATCTCGAAGCATATTGGTATTCTTAGGGTTGGAAGATTAACGCATCAATGTTTTAAAGAACATGAAACTTAAAAATTATAAATTGAACAGAAAAGTCATAAAAGTTGTAATGAGACTCGAGATATTAATACCTTAATAACATGGAAGCACCTGGTTTAGTTATGTTCTGCATGCAAAAGAATTTTTTTTGTTGCGAAGACAGTACATAATATGAGAAGGAAACTTGGAACGGTACAACTAGATTGGATGGGATATTTATTTTACTAATGTTCACTCATTGATTTTTTGACTATCTTCAGGGGAAAAGGGAGAACATACATTACATCATATTAATTCAGGCCAAGTCCTCCACACTCTAACAGGATCCCAAACAATTGAAGTTACGGCAGTCAGAATTTAGAAGAATCAAAATGCGCAAGGATTTTAATGGTTCAACCCTATCCGATCCAGCAAAATCAAATCGTTATAGTTGACAGACATATAGTCCCAAGAAAAGCAACATAGGTTACAATATACCTGTAGAACTCATTTAACATGTGATCACAACTGCCGGCATTAACAATACTATCCCATTCCAGTCTGGAGAAGTATGACGAGAAGTTCTGAATAAACTCTGGAATTGTCTCTTTCCCATGAACAGAATGGGAAACAATATCCAAGCCAACAATGCATAATGGTTCTGAGGCTATCGCTACGTAGTCACCATGGTGGGATGCATTAAAGTTGAAATTTGGGAATTCCCCATCCACTTTGTTGCCTTCCTATAAAGCAAGCACCACATGGAAAACCTTTTGGATATAAATCGAGTATGAATGTGGTGGAAAGATAAAATTTAGATAAGTGACAGTCATCAATTCCAATAAAGATAAACACTACTTTCTTCACTTCCTATAAATTTATGATTGCAAGTCATTAAGCAAATCAGTTCATAACATTATGGTATCGCTAGATCAAATAAAAGGGATTCCTAAATAGATCACTTTTGACGCCAGACTGTCACTATGCTGAACACTTGATACACAATGGAAAGTATTTATTGACTCTGCTACAGCTGAAAAAGAAACAAGTCATTAAAAGTTTACTCAAAGATTTTCTGAATTGAAAAAAAGATGAGGAAAGATAGACACAATCGAGAGAGTCGCTAAGACGAAATAGAATTATCTCATACAGATACAAAGTTACATCTAACGAGCATTTGCAGCACAAAAAAATTGGTGCCCAATTAGGAAATAGGAAGAAATAGGAAAAAAGTTTAACAGAAAGAAAAATGGTTCATGTTCATTATTGAAAACAAAAAAGTGAAAGAATAATGAAACAGCTCTCTGGATGATCAAGGCAGCATAATACCATTAATGAGATCCATGCTAATGTTTATTGCAAGCCAGCATGTCAAGTCCACTCCAATAGTCTGGTCTCTTCGATCTACAAGGTTCCAAATACCCAAATTTCATGTTTACTAACATATTTTTACATCCACTCAATCTGGAATTTGTGGCCTCAAACTTATATATGTAAACTGCCGCGAAATCACTTCTGAGACACGACAAAACCTTAAAAATTCCATGTCTCGAGAAGTTATCAAAGTGAGCGAAAAATCTTGCTGGTCAAGAAAAGCACCTCAAGATACAGAAAATATGGAGGAAAACAGCAGGAAAAGAGGCACTGACAACTCAGCTAACATGCTTGGTAATGACCAGTATTAACTGCCCTTGCTGAAATTTTCTGCAACCTCATTTCTCTAATTTCCCATGATTTTTTTCCATGGTAAGTACTAATTCTCCATGTTTGGTAAGGACTAATCCATCGACAATCAGAACTTTTCACAATTTTCAGCAAATGAATTAGCTTCAAAATTTCCAACAGTTTTCTCTTGTTTTGCTCAACCAATGCAAATATAAGAAAATATTTCCCTTCAAACACATCCCTAATCACACAATTTTATGAACCATAACCACCTATACTAAGTGAGTGCTAAGCTATAAGAGTCATACCAGATAGGGTTTTCCCTCAACAGTGCGCTTAATGATAATTTCCTCAAATGGGATTCCCAAGATCTCATGCACAAGTGCATATTGAAGCAACCTGCTCACGACTGCCCGCTTTTGATCCTCCAGTTTCACGTATCTACGAAAATAGTAAATTACCGTCATACGCTTGTACAACAATCTACAACAGAACTTACTTCGACTATCCACACCAAGAATTGGACACATCTTGATGTTTCTGACGAATCCTTAAAAGGGTTTGGCAGGAGAACTTAACAAATTGCACATATGTTTAATGAAGTGCTGAGTCATCATTTTAGGCCCTTTTTGTTTGCCTGGATTAAAGCATTAGATTGGAGGATAAATCCAAGGGGACCACATGTCCCATGTTTGGTTGAATCTTTCGTGGCTAGGGTTATATATCTATTGGATGTGATACCCCACAAAAAATGGGAGGTACACGTACAATAGCTTGGGGATGTGATTCCCCTTAGAAACAACCCCGTAGGATTCCTCAACAAACCTAGCCTTAAAACTCCTGTTCAACAATCTACAACAACACTAGCTTCGACTACCCACAACAGGAATCAGACACTTTTTGAGTTCCGATGATGAATAATCAAAAGGGCATGGCAGGAAAACTAAACAAATATGCATCTTTATCAAACGGAGTGGTGAATTAGCAGTTTAAGCTCTTGTACAATAATTTTACAGGAAATGATGAATCATCAAATGGGTATGACAGAAGCAACTTAAGACCCAAATGTATACATAGGATAGAAGGTGACCTGGTGATGGAAGGGTGCTCGTGCTGAGGAAGAAAAGACATGGCATAAGAGAATTCATGTGGGGAAGGGTTCCACTGAGATATGTCAACTACCCATCTCTGAACGCCTTTCTGTAGTTCCATTTGCATGACTTCTAGATCGCCTTCATCTCTGCGTATGTACGTATATATAACATTGAGATTGATTCTGTTGTTTAACGGTGGCTGTGTGTTACCCGCCAAAAGTGGTCCAATGAGCACTAGACGGCTAGGCATTTTGCTGGCCTAACCCAAGTGTTCAGCCCACGAGCCCAATTCAGTTTTTGGTTGTGGCCAGCATAGGTAATAGGTTACACAACTTAAAGGAACAATTATAGCAACTAGGGGTGTAAAAGAATTTGAAAAAAACGCTAAATCAGACTGACCAGATCAAGCCGGTTTTTTTAGATTGGTTCTGTGATTTTGTGAATTAATTATGGTTCCAAAAAAAAGAGAACTAGATATTATAGTTCAGTCCATGATTTCATAATTACAAACTGTGGTTTGAACCGAACCGGACTGATTATATATATAAGGTCACAACTTTTTATAACTCTTCCACTCTTCTAAAAAGGTAACAATCCTTCCATTCTCCAAAACCAAGAACTCTTCATTCTCAATGTAGTTGTATTTTCCATAAACTTATTAGATGTATAAAACTAGTGATAATCTATTTATATTGATGCAATTATTATATTGTTTATTTTGTTCGTAATTTTAAAAAATTAGTCCTATTCTATTCATATTTTTTTTGACAATTTTTTAATACTAATATGGTTTAAAACTGAAATCGAAACCAAACTGGACCAGTTTAGTGGTTCGGTGTTGGTTTGATTGCATATGTGTTACGGTCTGGTTATGATTTTTAATTCTTTGAAACTATTAGATATGGTTTGATTTCTGAATTCTTATAGGACCGGTCCAATTTGGACTATGTACATCCCTAATAACAAGCAGGGGAAAAGGATGAAAATAATTTATATCACACATTTATATCTTTTTTTTTTCGTCTGTGAAGTCTTCTGTAACGTCTCGATTTTTCGGTACGTTATTTAAAATTGTTTATTCAATTGTTTGATTAACTAAAACATAAATAAAAGAAACGTCTTTTATTATTTAATTTAAAATAATAGGAAATAAGATAAATCAGAGTTTTAAAAACGCAGAAGTAAAATTGATAGAAATACCCTTAGAATTTACATTTTATTAAAATAAAATAAAATAACAGAGCATCTACGAGTAAGGCAGCCAAATGTCGCCCCAATCTTCTCTAGCAGCTCCCAATTCCTCTAGCTCGGATGGATTCTCCAATTGCTCTTCGACATCTGGTATGAAATACCAAGGGCAGAGAAGTTGCACCGATGAGTTTATAAAACTCGGTAGGAAGGGTTATCCGAAAACCAAACCCATTGGTAAAAGTACATACAACAGGAGATATAATATAACAACAGAATACATGAAATGAAACATAAATAACATAATTTAATAACAGATGTTGATATATCAAAATACAAAAATTGTGTAAGTGTTTTATACTCAAATTTTCTGTTGTATCTTCTTCTTTCTTTTAATCGGGACGACGTTCAGGGAATCTAACTCATATTCAATACGACACGACGACTAGTGAAAATCTAATCCACCTCGGGAATTGAACCAGAAATATAAAAATAGAGGGGAATCGAACCACCAACTATTTCGAAAATCTAACCAGGAACAAAAGTGAAGGGGAATCAAATCACCAACCCCCTCAAAAATCTAACCCAAAACACCAGTACAAAAGTGAAGGAGAATCTAACCACTAGTTACCTTGGGAATCTAATCCGGAACAAAAGTGAAGGAAAATTGAACCACCAACCATTTCGGGAATCTAACTCAGAACAATCTCGGGAATCTAACCTGGCACAAGAGTGAGAAAGGGAATCTAATCACTAACCACCTTGGGAATCTAACCCGAAAAACCAACTCGGTAGCACGACAACTGTAATTAAATTATTTTCATTTTTACCATTTGTTCAGGTTCTTACTAATACAATCAGAATTTTTCATCAACTATCATGTTATCACATCATGGTATCACAAATAAGATCCATGTGCACCAAAACAACATCAAAGGTCCGTCTTACGGTATTTTCGCTCATACAAAGTCCCCCGGGGACTCGTGAACATAAGATTAGTGCGTGTATATTTGTGCACAATGTAAATACTTTTAGATTGCAATTAGATAATCGGATCATGAACCCGTAGGCTCAAACAACAAGTTAAAGCATTCTAGAAACTTTCTGAATTACAGCTATTGATAAATTTTTAAACACTAAAAATTGCATCATTAACTTTAAATGAAAAACTAATTTTTCTCAAGTAAAAATTGTTGGAAAAATATGCTCGTTTCTTGAAACTGGAA